>JAXQQM020074369.1:0-12315 GCA_034641835.2 Pinus albicaulis
TTATATTATTTTTATATAGTATATTAATTACATGTTATTATACAATTTAAATAATATAAATTTTAATTAATATCATATTATATTATTAAGAATTTATAAATTTATATTTATATTTTATTTTAAGTTATATAAGTACAAGGGACAAATACATTAGTTGTTCAATTATAATGATTTTTTCTTGAAAAGTTCATTCTTATTTATAGTCACATCAATACAATTTATTTATTAATTTTATTTTGGTACAACTTTCAAATTGAATTTAAATATGGTTACATGATTTGTGGTGTAAAAAGTGAATTCCAAATTCATAAATATTATTTTATTGTTCTAACTATTATTTTATTATTTCCTTAGGAGGCCCATTTTAGACCTCAAAATTCCCCTAATGGACTATGACATGAAATATATTAGTCTAGATATCATAGGTTCAAGTAGGTTTTTAGAAATTTAGGGTTTGATGTTGGATCAGGGATGAAACCATGTAGCTAGGTCTAGGTATCAAAGGGTTTACAACTACAAAGATATAAAGGAGAAAGGTAGAAGTGGATCTATGATGGATTTAGATTTTTGTAGGCGTGGTGGTGATTCTGAAAAGTTAGAGTGATTTAATGATCATGTTCATTCATGAATTCATTAAACTGGAAGCATGAAACAAAAAATGACATTTTCATATAAATAAAGCTAAATCAATAGAATTCTACCTATGAACTGTAAGGAAAGCTAGTTAAGATAAAAGATATGAAAGAGAAGATATATAATTATTTAATAAATACTATAACGGAGAAGATACATGATCATAAACTCATTGCACATGAATTCCTATATAATAGCTGCAACTGCATCCTTCGATTTCTGAAAATGAGAGTGAAAGTACAAGCTACAAGATTACAATCCACTCATGTCCAACCAGTCAAATAACTCTGAAAATGATAGGTATAGACCGAAACAACATCTCCCCTCTCTCAGTGGTCAAATCCATCAATTGTGGAGCTGATTACAAGATAAGCTCAACAAAACCCTAATCTCTAGTGGAGGTCAAACAATTCACCTCATCATAGGAAACTATGACATAGTACCCCTCGATCCAGTAGAAGGTACACGGTTTACAGAGCTATCCCATGCAAAGGAGGAATTGGATCACATTTATAAGATAACTGCATAGGATGAAGATCGGGTTAATCCCACGGATGAAGGAATACTCTGTTGGGAAAAGGACAGTGAATGTTTTTCTGACTCCGATGAGGAGCTAGAGAATTGGCAAGGTCAGTTGCATGAGGTCTCAGCACTTCACAGCCTTCAGACCATCAGGAATTTCCATCGCATCTCTACCACAGAAAGAACCTTGCCCTGCCAGTAGGACGCAGGTGATAATCAATAGCCTGAGAAACATAATATTCCCACAGAATGCAGGCCAGAAGCACTACCTCTAACCCGATGTGAAGCACCTACATAAGGACCGGTATTATTTACTCAGGGGAAGTACTAGAGTAGGGTTATCCTGCGTATAGAATCTCCAGTGGCTAGATGGGCTCCAAGGTCAGTCGACCTACACAGATACCTGCTGACGTGCAACATTCAAGGGTGCGATCGACCCTTGCCCGACCAGACTTAATAGGGTACCACTAACCTAAGCACGCGTAGGATTACAGACCTGTCTACAACCATGTATATCCATGAGACTTTGCGAACATCTCAAGTAATAAATAACATAAGGATGTATGATGTAGCCTCCTCACACAAGGACGTCCCACCCGCGAACAATGTAAAAGCCTCGAAAAGACTGCCGCTCAACTTGCAAGTCCACCTCGCGTCAACCATCCTTCAAGGTACGCAAATGACCTCCAAGCATCATCCACGGTCTGAAATTCCATGGATACGACTTTGGGCACGAAGGATGACCATCTGCACATCCCAATTTAATGAGAAAAGACACTTGCAAGCATGGAAAAAAGGCGGCGGATCATCAATTTCGCCATTTATGATAAGCACAAACTGACAGACTGAGGGTACGTGCCACGCATGAGCTACCTCACCATTTAATAGCGTCGGTTGGGGCGCGGATGGCTGGAAAACTTTGGGTCAAGCTATTTATACACCCTTTCATAGGCTTTGGCTATCTGTGTTCTAGTTTTTTGTGTTCATCCATACTCTTTATAATGCTCGTCTCTCGGTCAAAAGGATGGACCCTAACTCGCCAAAGGAACTGCTACGAGGACCTGGGGATGCTAAGTGTAGTAATAGGAGCACACACGGGCTTCTGAAAAAAGGGATTATCTGCGAACCATGCCCAATAGGAACATTGCAGTACTGGGACCTGCTGCGCCTTCTCCGCTGTTTCCAAACGCCGCCCACTAGAAGCAATGTATGTTTACTCCCTTGCACTTCCATAGTTCGCACTTCCAACCTAATTACTGGGGACATGCAAGTAGAATTAGCACAACTATCTAGTACAGAGTTATAAGGACTATCCTCCAGAGTGTTGCGAGAGGTTCGCCGCCATGACCGAGACAGGCGACAGCAGTATGACATGCCTCCAGAAGAAAAAGCCCAGCGGATTGCCATGGTCACTGATGCAACGTGTATTATTCAGGAGCAGCTAACGCAGGGAATCCAATTGGTCGAGACAGCTACGCAACTATGGATGACAATACAGCACCATCCCATGCTTCAGCCTGTCCAACAGGAATTACAACAGGAAGAAGTTGTTTTGGAGCAAGTCCTGGCCTCCACACCTTCCCCCATCTCCACGCAGTGCCTAGCCACCATGGACAGGATTGAGGAACTTCGCCACTCCAAGAAGGTTGTTTGAAAAAGGTTGAAGCCCTGGTCTGATACCGCACTCTAGCTTGCACATGATGCTCAGTCTGTCATCGCATGTCTCCACCGGCTGTTAGAACGGGTTGCTGCGGATATAGATGGGCCTGCTTCTCTGGCGCTGGTCAACATTGCGCAACACGTTGCGGCCCAAAGTCAAGATGTACTCCCTCCACTTTTCCGCAGTCTGGCTACCTTGCACGCGCAAATAGAAGCCGCACCAGTGCAATGACTTGGGACGAGTCACAAGATTGTGTTGGGTTACTGTTGGAACGGGGTATCCTAACAAGCTGCGAAACAGGTCCATTTTGGTTAATTTTGATTATATTTAATATAGCGCAGGGGTTTTGGGGTAGGTCAAAGCCCTGAACGTATTGTAAGGGGTCAAAGGGTAAAATAGGGGTCCAAAAACCATGGGTTGCGGGCCATAGTAATGTTGAGGCTAGATTGTTATAAATAGAGATGCATTTTGTATTGTAAAGGATAGGAATTGATGAGCTATTGATGCGATCTGTTGTTTAAGATATATTTTTGGGTTTTGGGGAACAGACTCCTGCTGGTTGTGTGCGCGGAGCTCCTGGTCCAACTGTGTGCAGACCCTACTGCTGTGTGTGCAGGTTGGGAAGGGAATTGTAAGGAAAGGTTGATGAATGAATTAATGCAAAGGATTATTAGAGATCTGAATCTGTGAGTACTGTTGTATGAACTGCTGATAATTATTGTGTTATGTATTTTCTGTCATTCTACTTTGAAGGTCTATGTACTAAATGCTTGGATCTAGATCTATTCCTATTTGTTTATATAATGTTGTGTTGATATTATGAAAAGCATATAATTGTAGATCTAGTGCACGTGGATGAAAATAGATACATAATTAACCCTACGAAGAAACAAGGTAATCTGGGAATTACGGAATAGAACGAAACTATGCTTGCCTTACCCTTCCTTTCTCAGGGTGCGGAAACCTGGTTCCAGCACCCACCCATACTACTTTGGGTGAGACTGTGACCTGTGAAAGCAGGTCACTACCGAAAGGGCCAGTAGTATAGGGGTTTGTTGGCAAACCTTGCACACCGAACCTGGGTCAGGACCCCTCAAGCCAACATCACACAATAGGTTGCACCACTCATAGATCCAGGAGGGGTGAGAACCTTGGGAGGACTTGGGTACAACATAGAGAGTCTTGGGTAGGCTCAAGGAGGAGGGAGACATTCTCCCAATATCAGCATTACCCACTCTCACCAAACATCTTGCGCTGGAAGAAGATATTTCAGAGATGGAGGATGGCACCATCATCGTGCAAGGAGACCACTCCATGGCTTTGGAGAATCAGAAGATACTTCCACATATGGTATAGGTTGGTGGCCACTCATGCATGCATTGGCCAAACTCTGGAAGTTGTGGATGGGTGATAACTTCCCATGCAAGGCTAAACTCCAAAAAATTCAACCTATACTTGAGCAGGAACAACTTCAGGAGGGGCAGCAGAGGCAAGATAGCAGCATCCCTATATTTTAATTTGGCATGGGATATGTAAAAGACGAGAGCAACAACATGAAAAGTGATTTAGATCATCAGCGCTTTCATTATTGAGTATTGATCCTTATTGGATATCCCAGTTGTTGGTGGAATACTCCAAGGATATCTTTTCATGTAGAATACTTGATGGCCAGTTATCAGATGGGAGATATACAATGAGATATGGGGCCATCTATTATCAGAGTAGGATATTCTTTACTAGGGCCTTTAAGCTCAAGGAGAAGATACTACATGCAACATATGAGGATTTTCTCTCCAGCCACACTGATTTCATGAGGGCATATCATACTATCATGGAGGGATTCATTTTGGAAGACTTCAGAGAGGAGATACATCAACATATTAGGAGATGCTTAGATTATTTTGAGATGGAGGAGAAACATAACTCTTTGGTGGAGTTATCACAACCACTTTACTTTCTCATTAGGAATGAGAGGAGGACCATATATGAGCAACTTCACTAGCTTGATCAAAGTACATGGTAAGGGTTGTATTTATGTGCATTATGATTCGCTTACTATGTACTTGTATTTCCTTACCATCCATGTGTAGGCCATTGACCCAAGAGGGGGCACTTTTTCTTATAGTATTCATGGTCTACCTGGGGCCATGAGTAGTGATGAGGATGGCCACTCCCTAGGATTTGTTGGGGAGGTGGTACCTTATTCAAGGTGTGCTTAGTTGACACCCCACATGATTCACCTTCTTTAGGTGTGTGAGAGTATTGTGGTAGCAAGAAAGTGGTTGGGGAACCACTTATCATATCATATTCTAAGGTGGTTGGGAGACATATTGCGCTGGTTCCACATGTGGGACTATGGTCCTCCTCCAATATTTCATATGGAAGCTTATGTATCTTTGATTTTAATCCCATATGTTGATGATGTTCTTATCATTGTTGTGGGCATGATTGGAGGGATGACACCTGGATTGAATTTGCCCATTGGGAGTGAGATTCTCCACATTTCTTATGCTTCATGCTTCAGGGAGAACATTGAGAATCATATGATTGCTACATTAGACCCCTTGTTTCCTTATGGGAGGAGCCATTTGGTTAACTTGAGCATTTGGGAGATGCATCTCATGAACACTTGGGAGGAGAATTTCAGGGATGGATCATTTGGAGGACACTTGGTTCATGAGGAGAGCTTATCACATGGAGGTGTCACAAGGGAAAGAGGAGGAGATTTGAAACACTCACCTTTACAGTTGCTTGAGGAAAAACAACATTTGGGAGGGGAGGACTATAATATTCCCAATTAGCTTTCAGATAGTTGGAATATTGAATTTTGTTTTTGCTTCTTAGTTAGAAGAATAAGAGGGTAGGGAGACCCATAAATCTCCTTAGTAATAATAAAATCACTCCAAATGTGAATGCAGGTCATCAAAATAGTTGGATAAAGCACCCTTATGCGTGAATAAGGGATGACGCGTGTGGAATGGGTCAACCTTGACCAAATCAACAATGTTGGTATGGAGGGAGTGGACATTCAATGAGATACAACATAGTTTTGGAGGGAGATTCTTTGCATGGAAGTAGTGGCTTTAATGAGTGGGGCCCAAGGTGAGAAAGCTCACCAAGCATATAAGGAAGGGAATGGAAGCCATGGAAAGCATGATTGAGTATTATTTTGCTTATGGTCTGTTATGACTTGTTGCTCTCTTCAGTTGTATAACGGAGACTATAGTGTTGTTTAGCATAGGGGTGTTCCCAAGCGGGAATCCCACCTTCGTCCTCGGGGGACTTCGAGTGCCCACTCAATAAAATTTATTGGGCTACATTTCCACATTCCTACATTAGGCCAAGCTACATATTTCTTCTAAAGTGCAATTTCTGTCAAGGTTGTGCTGTGTTGCAGGGATGTAGTAGTGGAGGAATTGATAGGGTCATTTCTGAGCTTGTCTTTAGTGTAGGAATAATCCTTTCCATTGGGAGACCATAAAATAAGGTCCTTGGGAATTATTTCAGCATTTGGCACTAGGCCAAGTTATTATCATCCCCTACAATGCAATTTCAGTCTTGGACTGCATTATTTTAGGGAGTAGTTGCAGGGGTGGTTTCAGTGCATCATTTGGGGAGTTATATCTTCAGTGGAGGGATCAGCCTTTCACCCGGAGAGTCTATTGGAGGAGAGCCACATAATTCTACATCATCTTCAGCCATATCTTCCCATTTATTTTGTTGTAGTGAACCTTCAGCCCTAGGGTTGCAGTTAACCATTGTATTTTTGGTGTATTTCCAGAAACCCTCTTTGGTTGTCTTGGAAAGGTGATATAGAGCCTTGATATTTGTGTCTATCATCCCTTGAGGCATATATCAGTTATTTTATATCAATGTATGTTCCCATGTTGTAGCTATGTTTTCTATGACTGCGATGTAGCATCTCTTCGACATTTTGTATAGCAGCAACACCTCACTTTTGAGAGTTTGTTTATTGGAGGCTTGTTTGCTTATATCATATGATTTGTAGGCCAATATTTTGTAATTATTTGGTGCTGATATGATTAATTTAATGGCTCCATATTGGTCTCATATCTTGATGTAATATTATTCACTGCTATTTCCATTTTTATGTGCTATATTGATGTTTTTCCTATTTTGGAATATTACACAACTGCACACATATGGAACACGAGACATGTCCTCTTCCTCTTCTTATGTCTTAGGACATTGATTAACTGATAACTTTACACCTATCGAAATATGAACCTTCACCGATTTACTATCCTGCATATTAAACCTTTGCAATATTGTCTTGACCCACTTCCTCTGGTTTAATCAGAGCTTCCTCTTTGCCCGATCTTGTTTAATTTCCATGCTCAAAATATATTTTGCAGGACAAAGGTCCTTCATGTTGAATTTGGAGGACAATTGGGTATTCAAATCCTGATTAATTTCTTTGTCACTTCGAATCAACAACATATCATCCACAGACAAGACCAAATAAATAACACAATTATCAATTAGTTGAAAATATAAACAATCATCCTCTTTTCTTCTAGTGAAGCCAAGCCCCACATATATATATATCAAATTTATGATACCACATACTTGGTGACTGTTTTAACCCATACAAAGACATTTTAAACTTGCATACGAGTTCTTTCTTACCCGTCACCACAAAGCCTTCAGGTTGCTTCATGTGGATATCTTCTTCCATATCTCCATGAAGAAATGTTGTCTTCACATCCATCTATTCTACCTCAAAATAAAAATAAACAACAAAAAATAAAAGTAATCTAATAGAAGTTAACTTGGCAAGAGGAAAAAAATATCACCAAAATCAATTCCTGACACCTGGGAATAACCTTTTTCTACCAATGGAGCTTTGTATTTCTCCACATTTCTTTCTGAAACCATATTCTTATTAAACACACATTTGCTTCCAATGGGTTTTTGTAACACCCTCTTCCCATAACTACCCAAGTAATTAGACAACCAGGGTAAACTTGCAATGAGAGGCTACAATAATGAGATTCAACCTCCTATATGACATTAAGGAAGTGGAACCCATGGAAAACACAACATACAGACCTTGTACAACAATAAAAACATCCCCAGGAGGTAACCCAACTATTCAGGTCTTTTACCCTTGGGTCATGTTAGTACTCCACTAGTTCTCCGAAGGCTGAAAAGGAGATTGACTAAGGTGGAACCACAAACCACTTTGACCTAGTTGCTAGTATTACCAGGTTGAGAGGGCTATCTCAATGAGATCACATCCAAGGATTCATTAGGGGAATTTTGAGGTCTAAAATGGGCCTTCCAAGGAAAATGTACAATCAAAATTCACTTTACGAGAACCAATCACATTTTAGGGGTTGACATCATCCCTAATGGTTGAGGTGGCATTGTTTGAGTTAAAGGTACTTACTTGTCACATTCTCAATGGTGGATAAAAACTCATGGTTAACCATGGTAGTGCTCTAAGTACTTTTAAAGTCATAAAGTAAAG
This sequence comes from Pinus albicaulis, assembly GCA_034641835.2. Lineage (NCBI taxonomy): Eukaryota > Viridiplantae > Streptophyta > Pinopsida > Pinales > Pinaceae > Pinus > Pinus albicaulis. The sequence continues at coordinate 8,310 of JAXQQM020074369.1, forward strand.
TACCCATAATAAATGTCATTTCACACTTTTTGAATAAAGTATTATTATTTTCATTTCATATTTTTTGAAAGAAACAATGCATATCCCTACACAATCATCATGTCTTTACACACTTTTCAATAAATATTATATTTTTATATTTTCATAAATTTATTTTTAAATTATATATTCAACACATTTTATTTAATATTACAATTTCAAATTAATTGTAAGTTAATATCTATACATATATATTATACATATGAAATCAAATTAAATAAAAATGTAACCTTGTAATTTTAGGATAAATCAAATCTACAAATAATATTTTTGTAATATTAATAACAATACAAAAAATATTAAAATTAAAGAAAAAAAACATATCAGGTTTGTATGATGAAAAAAGATATATTAGTTTTGTATGTTGAAAAAATTATATTAGGTTCAACATAGTTTGGGGAAAAAAATATAAATTTCAATGTATATAAATTTTATATTATACTTATAAATATAAATTAAATCTATTTCAATACTTTTTTTCTTTAATTTAAAATAAAAATCAAGTCATTTAATTATATTCATATTATATATAATACTATATAATATTATCAAAAATAATCTAAATGTTACAGAATATATATTATATTCCTTTTTATATTATACATTATTCCTTCTTATGTTATAAATCAAATCAATTTAATATGTAATATAAAATTCATACATCAAATAATATTTTACATTTATTATATTATATTATATTATTTTTATATAGTATATTAATTACATGTTATTATAAATCATGATTAGAGAAGACCTAATCGAAATGTCTCCCGCCTACACCATTGCTCCCTCGGCCCTGTTAGGCTTTGCCGCCACCGACACCACGGCAGGGTGAGCAGGCGATGAGGGTTTCAATGTCGCAGGTCTCTGTGGCCTTTCCTCTCCGAAAATAAATAGATCACAGCATCAGATCATTCATTCGACAGCAAATTTGGCCTAGGTTGCAGGTAAAAGGGGTAATCCAGCCTGTGTCATTGCAGATCTTGTTACAGGGACAAACGTTCACGCTGATGTCTCCCTCTACCACTGATTAGGCACAGGAGCAGTCATCAAAGCCAGATGGCACAAAGATGGAGAATCGAGCATCCCGACAGCTTCGTCTACAGCTGCGTCCCTGCTAAAATCTAGTTTCAGCCTCATGAATGGACAGAGCAAACGGAATTGGGGACTAATTCAGGTGGACTTTCATCCTCATCCAGTAGATTTCAACGCCAAAAACCACCTGGATCTGAGCACACAAGGAGTACGCACAACTCAGAAGTAGTTTTGAAGTGGAGCACAGAGGCTTGCAGATTATTCATCCTCCGCTTATCAGATCCAGATCTCTCTTTTATCTAGTGGAACACAGCTGCTCTAGGTGCGAGCAACGAATCTGGTGCAAGACATTCGGCGAGAACTTGAACTCAGACTGGGAATCCCCTCAGATCTCCTGAGATTTCTTTATGAAGGTAAACAACTTGAGGACCCTCTGCCTTTTTCTTATTACAATATCAACAGAGATTCTTCAGTTACGCTCTCTCTACGATTGAGAGGAGGAGCCTCTGGGCAAACCTCCTCGGCTCCTGCCTTCTCCTATAAGGATGCAGTGCATAAGCAACCTCTAAGAGAGTTGCTCAACCAGCTAAGGCTCCCAAGCCTTTCTTGGTGGATAAAAGAGAGGAAACCCCCCCATTGAAATCTCTCATCCAACATTGGAGGAACAATTTCAGACGTTTGCTGAAAAAGCCCTCATTTGCAGGTTTAATGGACTATGGCCTCGAACATCAGATCTCTACCAATGGATCCATTCCAACTGGACCAACAACTGCAAGGTTTTTTTTTGCTCGAAAGGCTTCTTCATTGTGGTCTTTTCCTTTAATGAAGACTATCAGAAAGCATTAACGGACGGCCCCTAGTTCTGGGGATCAGCGGGGCTCTTCCTTACTCCATGGTTTCCAGACTTCGACCCTTCCACAGCGGTCATCACCAAGCTCCCCATCTGGGTTAGTCTTCCAAATCTCCCCGCGCATCTCTGGCACTTCGCAGTCTTCCAGGGGATTGGGAATACTCTTGGCCACTTCCTAGCCACGGACACCTCTAGGGGAGAGAAAGGAATATACACCTTTGCCAGAATTTGTGCAGAAATAGAGATCAGTAATGGGCTACCTGATCAAATCAATCTCAAAATTGGGGACTTCCACTGGACTCAAACCTTAGACTATGAGAACACTGCCTTCCGGTGTCGTCACTGCCATCAGACAGGACATCTACAAAACTCCTGCGCCACCTTCCTCGACAAAGAGAAGAATAAAAAAGGTAAATCCAAATCGAAGAGATGGAAACCATGTGATCCACCCCCCATGGATGACATTGACTCCTTCAGCTCGGATGAGGAGGAAAAAGAAGCGGTTGAAGAAAATGTTGAGCACTCGAAGCTAGACTCCCCCTTGATCCGCCCTAAGGATCCTTCGGCACCTCAGATCTCGCAGAAACGCACGCATGCACCCTCCTCCTCTAATTCAGATAAGGAGACTACTCCTTCAAAACAGATTAGTCTACAACTGATTCCGGTCCGGCCAAGCCACAATGGCTGGATAAAATTCAGCAAGAAGAAAGTGAAAAAATGTCGTTTGGAGGTATCCACCCACTCTGGGTAGATCCCTCTGGCATGCTCTCTGTTTTTTAGCTATCTTGGTTACCTTTCTCATTGCTCTAAAGTTAAGCATTTGGGACCGAGGCCGATAACCTATCATTTCCGACTTCAGCTCCGATACTTTGCCGATGGCAAAGCTCGTTTGTACGTATATGTTTTTTCTTAATATATTTAGTCTTATTCAGAAAAAGAAAAACAAATTACATGTTATTACACAATTTAAATAATATGAATTTTAATTAATATCATATTATATTATTAAGAATTTATAAATTTATATTTATATTTTATTTTAAGTTATATAAGTACAACGGACAAATACATTAGTTGTTCAATTATAATGATTTTTTCTTGAAAAGTTCATTCTTATTTATAGTCACATCAATACAATTTTTTTATTAATTTTATTTTGGTACAACTTTCGAATTGAATTTAAATATGGTTACATGGATTGTGGTGTAAAAAGTGAATTGCAAATTCAAATATTATTTTATTGGTCTAACTATTATTTTATTATTTCCTTAGGAGGCCCATTTTAGACCTCAAAATTCCCCTAATGGACTCTGACATGAAATATATTAGGCTAGATATCATAGGTTCAAGTAGGTTTTTAGAAATTTAGGGTTTGATGCTGGATCAGGGATGAAACCATGTAGCTAGGTCTAGGTATCAAAGGGTTTACAACTACAAAGATATAAAGGAGAAAGGTAGAAGTGGATCTATGATGGATTTAGATTTTTGTAGGTGTGGTGGTGAGTCTGAAAAGTTAGAGTGATTTAATGATCATGTTCATTCATGAATTCATTAAACTGGAAGCATGAAACAAAAAATGACATTTCCATATAAACAGAGCTAAATCAATAGAATTCTACCTATGAACTGTAAGGAAAGCTAGTTAAGATAAAATATATGAAAGAGAAGATATATAATTATTTAATAAATACTATAACGGAGAAGATACATGATCATAAACTCATTGCACATGAATTCCTATATAATAGTTGCAACTGCATCCTTCGATTTTTGAAAATGAGAGTGAAAGTACAAGCTACAAGATTACAATCCACTCATGTCCAACCAGTCAAATAACTTTGAAAATGATAGGTATAGACCGAAACAACATGTCCCCTCTCTCAGTGGTCAAATCCATCAATTGTGGAGCTGATTACAAGATAAGCTCAACAAAACCCTAATCTCTAGTGGAGGTCAAACAATTCACGTCATCATAGGAAACTAGATACATCTAACCATAATTACATTAACATGATGTATCTACCCTATTTCACTATTTACCACCAATTACACCTCATGACATCATCATTCATTGATTACATA
>JAXQQM020069319.1:0-109615 GCA_034641835.2 Pinus albicaulis
TTGGGATAATTAGCCACCTATAATATTTATTATAGCAAAAGGTGGCTAAGAATTTTTGAGCCTCCAAGGAACAAATTTTATTACGAAAAATTGTTGGCTCTTGAAGACTCTTGAAAGGCCTCATGCCTCTATCCAAAATCTTCATTACCTTTGCCTTTTTATACTCAAAAAATTCTGTTGATTCCAAGTGAAAGACTGCTGAAAGACCATCATTTTCCCCCTTCTCAAACCTTCATTTGCTCCCCTTTTTCTCCATCAAAACTCCCTTGTTTTCATAAATCCTCTTCTTCCATTTATGAAAATCACTTTTTCATAGTTAAAAACTCATTTTTTAACTATTCTGAAACCCCTGATTCCTTGGAAAAACTTTGAAAAATTCGTGAAAAATACAAGTTTTTATTTACTATGGACCTAAGCCCCTTGGGCTAAGTCCTAACCATTTCCCCCCACATGCCCATGCATTAAAACCAAACACCAAAACCTTTTGGCACTAATCGCATCGGAAACTTTCATATGGTGCAAGAGTTTTTTGTGTTACAAAAATCCCGATGCGATCAGCCTTTGTATTATAAAACTCCCGATCACATAAATTTTTATGTATATTCTGTTCCGATATGCAATAAGCCTTTTCTCCGTAAACCCCGGTCACACAGCCTTCATATAACCCTCGACCCCGCAATCGGGCGCCTATCCGCTTCAAAATAAAATAAATCTCGACCAAAGTTAAAAACATCGGTTATATATTAAAAACGTTGATTTTTGCTATTTTCTAACTTTTCCCCTGGTCCAAAGTTCAAAGCAATCTCCATCGTCGATATGTTCTGTAGATCGACGGTGCAGAGCGCGCCTCCCTGTGGACCCCCCAGTCGTGTGCCGTTTTCCCAAAGCCGCATGGTTTTTATCGCACCACTCTTCAGCGGAGGGCGGTTTTTTCCCGAGGGCTAGCGATTCCATACGCTGCTTGACACGTGTCCCGAGAACTGTTCCGAAAACTGCCATCCACCACGTATTAAATTCATCCATCGCGCGTTATCGTTCGGACTTAGATACCTATCGATATCACTGTGGACCGTCCGATCTGGGCCCACTGATCCAACGATGATCGCTCGTCGAAGTTGCTCGATGGTTAATGAAGGTGCGCGCATGATAGTCGGGCCATCGTTCAGCGGAAAATTAATCTCCGTTGTCGATCTGATCTGCAGATCAACGGCCCACAATTCGTCACCCGATCTCTCCATTTGACTTTCCATTGCCTGATCTCGACCGTCGATCTCTGCGCGATCAACGGTTCAGATTCATCCTCCTCCTCTAACCGCCTCGTTCAATCTCGACCGTCGATCTCTACACGATCGACGGCTCGGATTTAATCCTTCTTTCATCGATTCCATGATCACTCCCGATCAATCCTGACCGTTGGATGATGTCATCCAACGGTTCCGATCTCCTCGCGCACCCTCTGATGCAGTCAACCTATAAAAGTAGGATTTTTTAATAATTTTTCGTATTTTGCAGGGTTTTTATCATTTTCTCGCAATTTTCAAAGAAGATTCAAAGGCAGAGGGTGACGACCCTCTCGTCTTCGATTCATCAAAGGAAATCATCCACAGGGTGGAAATGCATGGTTCTTCATTGTTTCCTCAGGCACAGATGCCTTATGAACCCTGGGCAACCCTACATATTAGTAAGAAAACCATGGATTTAACACTGTCAAAGGGTATCAGTGCTGAAGACCTAAATATATCAGAATAGAAGAATAAAGGCAATTTTACAGGTATTATGGCTAAGATGGTTATCAAAAGCCTAATCCCCGATTTAAAAACACAGTTAAAGAAGAAAGCATAAAGGATTATCAGACAGGAAACCTCCACCGCCACATATGAGGTTAATCAATTTCTCCCAGCTACCATAGAGACACCTGTGCCTTAAAGAAATCAAATACAGGCCGAATTTATTGCATGAAATCAGATATTCACCTTCAGCACAGCCAGGTAGTTACTTCTACAGGGAATATTAATGCAAAAGATATCTGCGGAATAACCCTAGCATTACACAGAGCCTCAAAGGTCAATAGAAGCTCCCACTGAGCTTAATTCATAAGTGTAAATCAATTAATACAGTGAAACACCTGTACAATTTCTTCATTGAGCCCCTCAAAGGCCAAGAATTCATTAAGTCTGTATTAATTGTAAATTGAGATCTTTTATCAGATCTCACCTCCTCATTCTTCTATATATACTACAGCAAAAGATGAGTGAGGGGTTGGTTGTTGTTTGATCACAAGCTGTAATATTGAAACTCTCTGAAATCAATACATAGTCCTTTGAAGTTGAAGAAAAAATTGAAGTCTTGGAGGTCTTGAGGATGTTGTTACATGTTTGTTCCTGAGAAGGTTCTATCACTGGATTCATGAGCTTGGTTGTTGGTGAAGTATTCTGAATTGTCACATGTTTTTCCCTGTTTCCATTATGTTCCATAATTTCTCACTACAGTAGGATAGAAAATAATAGGCTAAGAAATGACTCCTGGAAGCACCTTAGACCTGTTCATCCTTCATTGTTTTATGTTTTCTTCTGCTGAAGTATTTTAGAGGCTTTAATCTTTATCTTTAGTCTTCATGCTTGTTTATTTCCTTAATAGTTTGAACAGTTGGTTTCAACATGATTTATGGTTCTCCCTGCTTGTCTGTTGCCACTTAAAAACTATTATTGAAGTCTCTCTTTGAAGTTCTTTGCTTATAGTGAATCAGAGAGGTCTATTTTGATCTTACCCTTTGTTCTTACTTAAACAGTTGGCTTAAAGGTCGTTATAATTATGATCATAGGTGTTTTTAGGTGTTCCCTCTTCTATGAATGTGATTATCAGTAAATATTATATGTTTTCTAAAGTCCTTTAGAATAAAATCTTTGAGGAAATAGGGTGTTCCCAGAATCTTAGATTTTACTTTGAAAGTTGTTTTGAAATCATTGTTTGCTTAAAGGTGTGATTTGTAGAATTTATGGTTAGCCCTGTCTATCAAAGAGCTCTTTATTGTTTCAAATTATGCTTTCAAATTCCCTTTGTTGAGAATTAAAACTCTCTTTCCAAATCATTAATGTCCATTCCATTCCAAAAACAAAAGGATCCTATGGCCAAGTTAGATTTTCCCTTTGATATCCCATATCCTTTGATAAGTGTGTTATGACCTCTTTTTCGACTCCATTGCCCAATGAAACAGATATTTTACTATCCTATATATCTTTCCTAGAACTTTTATGTTATGTTGTATCAATTCAACCCAACCAAACAAACAAATACCTACACTTAATAACTAGTCTAAAACCAATACTAAAAGCACACAAGATAAACCTTTGCAAAACAAACTTTTGAGAGATCCCTCTCTGAGAACAGGAGGACTAGATCCTGTAACTCTAAAGATTGGTTCTGATGTTGCCTTGTCATTTGATTTTCCAAACTATCAAAACACGGGACACCAACATAATGGCGATCACGGTGGGACCCTGAGTAAAATCTGCAAAACAAAAACACTCACTGTCAGCATAACATATGTGATCACCTTCTTCAAGCACTACCAAACTTAATGGTAATCATGATAGGACCTTTTGAATCAGTGACAAACTAAGTAACCCTTAGGATTCTTTTAAAGCCTTGTCAAACCTTGAAGGATTCAGTTACCAAGCCATAAGAGTGAACTCTAGATGTTTTGACACCCTAGCTAAGTGTTAACACAAATTTAGGACACTCTCATAACCTGTAAAATCATAAAACTCAGAAAAACCCAAAAAATTTCAGTTTGGCATCATAACGGACTTGGTGGTGGACCATAAAACCTTTTACCTCCAAAAGAACTAAAAATTCCCACCTGGCGACTCCACAGTCCAAAAAAACAAACCTTAAGACTCCACTGGGAAGACCCCAAGTCTTGATGAGCATCATATAAACTCAGCTAGAAGGTTTTAAGATTGAAATCTTCCTTCTTCTGAAAAGATCAGTTAGCCTCTTAAAGATTGTCATATTTGGTTAAACTCTCTTTCTAACCAGGTCTGAAAAACATATCATAGTGGCTCCTAAAAAGGTTTACACTAGAGCCCATCCCGACCCAGATCCACCTGAAATAGTTGATAACCCAGAAAACATCCTTTGGAAGTCTCATAGGGTTAAATTGTCAACTATTTTTAGATCACCCTTGAGAGCTAATTCAGTTCCCGAAAATCTTGCAGCTCTACAACAATCACAATTTGACTTAGTAAATCCATTTAGAACTAGGTCATTTGATGATATAACTCAGCTAGACTCTGAATTTTCACTCTCATCCCATGAAACAAGTGAGCATCCTGGTAATAGAGAAACCACACCTCCTGACTTACATTTCTTTCACAACTTAGGTGTCTCTCATCCACGATCAGCTCAACAATCTATTCCTGGTCCATCCATTTCTGCCCACCTTTCATCCACTGTTCAAACCACTCCACTTCAACCCACTCCCCCTCTTGTGAATCCATCCCCACCACATATCATGGCGGCATGGTATGCTCCCTTAGTCCTTCCTATGCCACTAGTCAATCTTCCACAGGACTATTAGTCCAAAATTCCATTGTATGATGCTAACAATGCTACAACTGCATCACAACATGTAGATAAAATGAATGACTACTTTGACAGAAATGAAATCGATGATAATTTTGTCAATCTTAGGTTATTTTCTTAGAATTTAGGGGGAGAAGTAAGAAAATGGTTCAAAGTTCTAGCCCCCCGCAGTATTAATGATCTCCAAGGCTTCCATCAAACGTTCCTAAACAAATGGGAAGTAAAGAAAAACCCTCTTCAAGTCCTTTCTGACTAAAAAAACCTCCATAGAAACACTGGAGAAGGTGTTCAAGCTTACTGCACTAGGATTAATAGTGTGTATAATGCACTTTCCCCAGAACTAAAACGTCCACAAGGCTCAGCTTTAAATAAATTTCCTGAAGGGTTTGACTCTGACATGACCTATCAGCTGAGAGAAAGAAATTTTGCAACTCTGGAAGATATGCAACAGGGTGCCCTTTCTGTGGAAGTCAACTTGATGGAGAAGAGAGCAAGAATGAAAACCGAGAAGAGAGTGTCTTTTAGAGAAGATTCCACTCCTTCTACTTCAAGCTCAAAAATGGAGAGGATGTTGGAAGAAATGATGAAAGAGATGAGTATAATTAAGAAAGCACAAGCAATTCAAAACCAAGTTGTTCCTCGAAATAGAAATCAGAATTATAGAAGAGAAAAAAATCAAGACAAACAGAACAAAAATGACCAACAGATTAGACCTCCCTTCCAACAAAACTATGTAGATCAATATGAGGAAGATAGGGATTTGGAAAGGTTGGAAGAATCCCATGTAAAATTGATTGGATCAGATAGTGGAGATGATGCTTTCCTCACTGAGGAAGAACAAGATTTTTTCTCTTCCGATCAAAATACAAACACCTATGAAGATTCTGATGACTATAGGTTAGGTTTTGAAAATGCAATCATGGAGATACACAAACAATATGATATTAGGAGCAAGGGAAACATAGATAACTCAAAAGATAAGAACACTAGCACTGTTGTCAAGAAAAACGTAGAAAAACAGCCCGAAAAGACGGCAAAAAAAACCAACATTTTGACTAAAAAACCAGATTCAAACAAAGACAAAGGTGTCTAGCCAAATGTTGAATAGAGTACCCCTAGCACTGTGGCTAGTGGTCCTAATAAAATTATCCCAATTACCATTCCCAACAAAGTTCAGCAAATCAAAGCTGCTGAAAAGAATTCAATTGAAAAAACAGATGTAAATACGAACAAATCAATTATTCCTTTCAGCCTTGAGGGAGAGATTGCCAAAATAAAATTCCCCATCCCCCTAGTTGAACTAGTAACCCAAGAGGTGTACAAAAACCAAGTTTTGAAAGCTTTGAACTTAGGAAGTGATACAGACACTTTAAACTTGACAGATGACAAACATAAGCTATTGTTTGGTCCAGAAGTTGAAGGAAAATATCAAGAAGGGGCTGTCCCTCCCTTCTATGTTAGCTTGAACATACATGAGAAAATTTTACACAATGCCATGTTAGATTCGGGAGCTTCACACAATCTAATGCCCAAGGTGGTAATGGAGAGCTTAGGCTTAGAGATTACTAAACCATACAAAGATTTGTATTCTTTTGACTCAAGCTGAGTCAAATGTTTGGGTTTAATCAAAGATTTATGTGTGACTTTAGCTTAGATCCCCGCTAAGAGTCTGGTTATGGATATAGTTGTAGCTGACATTCCCCCTAAGTATGGCATGCTCTTATCAAGATCATGGGGAGCCAAACTTCAGGGAAGTCTTCAAACGGAAATGTCTTATGCCACCATCCCTGTTTTCAACCAAAAAATAAGACTATACAGGGAATCTCACATGAAGTACATGGTGAGCAACATGGACAGACCAAACAATTCTCCAATCTATTCTATTCAATCAAGTTTAGATTCCTTTATCTTATATAACGAAGATGACATTATCCAACAAGATAAAGAAAACATGGACCCAATCAGTTCACGACAACAATCCAATCTTCCCTTTGATCAAATTCAAAACATTGACAATCAACAACAACAAGAAAATGGAAATAAGGATAGCATACTTTGGAAAATAATTTTTGATGGATCTTGTAATAAAACAAGTGCAGGATCAGGTGTGTGGATTCAAAATACAAAACAGAGCTTTTCATATCAATTGGATTTCCCATGCACTAACAATGTGGCTGAGTATGAAGCACTTCTCCTAGGCTTACAACTTCTTAAATAGTTAAAAGCCCAGAGGATATAAATCTTAGGAGATTCTGAGCTTATCATAAAACAAATCAAAGGAGAATACTCATCTAAAAATCCAAGACTTAGAGAATATCGAAACGCTGCCCTTGATCTATTGAAAACCTTTGAAAAATATGAACTTATTTTCATTCCAAGAGAATTGAATCATCTAGCAAATGAACTCGCTTTCAACGCCAGCAATTGTCAAACACCTGAAATAAATCAACAACTCAATGTAAAGGTAAAACACAGACCTCCTGTGCCTGATAACAAATATCATTGGCAGGTGTTTGGCTCTAACAAACACATAGATGATTTCTTAAAGACAGAAAATGATTTTACCATACCAACATCAGAATCTAGCCGTAATCAGAACTGCCCATATATTGAAGAAATCCCATAAGCTGAAATAACACACTTTGTTGATATAAGTCATTATGAGAATACGTTTGAAGCAGAGTCAATTGACAACGTGGACCAAAGAGACCTGGAAGTTTTAGAATGTATGGACGGTTCAATTCCAAGAGGACTCTCGCCTTTGGAACACCTTTTCGACTTTAATGATGTAGCCAAAGAACCAAAAATGGAGCCCGTAGAAACAAACGTAGAAGAACACAATATAGGTTCCCCAACAGAACCTAAAATTATTAAATTGTATAGCACTCTTTCAACTCATATGAAATCTCGGTACATTGATCTGTTTAAGGAGTTTAAATATGTTTTTGCCTAGGCATACACAGATATGAAATCTTATGATACCAGCATCATCCAGAAAAAGATTCCCCTCAAGGAAAATAAAAATAAAAACTAAGGAGAATCAACCCACTTTTATTACCATTAGTTAAAGCCGAAATTGAAAAGATGCATGATGCTGGCATTATAGTACCTGTTAGGTTTTCAGAATGGGTATCAAACTTACTTTCTGTTAGGAAAAAGACAGGGGAGATTAGGCTCTGTATTGACTTCAGAAATTTAAATAGAGCCTCCTTAAAAGACAACTATCCCTTACCCAAAATGGACCATATACTTCAGAAGGTAGTTGGGTAAAAAAGGATTTCCCTCTTAGATGGGTTCTCAGGTTACAACTAGGTGCTAGTGCTCCCAAGTGATCAAATCAAAACTGCTTTCCCTACACCTTGGGGCACTTTATGTATGTCAAAATTCCTTTTGGGTTAATGAATGCAGGGGCCACCTTCCAAAGAGCCATGGATATAGCCTTTTCTGAAGACATTGGCTATTTCATAATCATTTACCTTGATGACATAACTGTTTTCTCAAAAACTGATGAAGAACATTTGATCCACCTAAGAAAAGTTTTTGAGAAGTGTAGGAAATTTGGCTTGTCATTGAATCCCAAGAAAACACTCTTTGGGCTCCAAGAAGGTAAACTTCTTGGCCACATAATTTCGAAAGAGGGAATCAAAATATACCCTACAAGGATAGATGGAATATTGCAGATCAGCCATCCAAGGAGCCTTAAATAATTGCAATCTTTCATCTGAAAGATTAATTTTCTAAGAAGGTTTATTCCTAATCTTGCTGAGCTATTAAAAACATTACAAACATGCTTAAGAAAGATGTAGGTGTAAAATGGACATTACCAGCTAAACAATCATTCGAACTGGTCAAACAAGCTCTTACTCAAACACCAGTCCTGATTAGTCCAGATTTCACCAAAGACTTTTATATCTTTTCTTTTGCATCTGAGCATAGAATAGCTGCAGTTTTACTTCAAAAGAATGATTTGGGGCAAGAACAACCAATATCTTTCTTTAGTAGGGCCTTAAGAGATGCTCCTCTCAAATATAATATCATGGAGAAGAAAGCCTTAGCATTAGTGAAAGCATTAAAAGACTTTAGGGTCTATATTTTACACTCTCACATAATTTATTTTGTTCCACATACTGTTGTCAAGGAAATTCTAAGTCAAGATCCTGATGGTAAAAGGGGAAAATGGATTGCAACTATTCTTGAATATGACTTAGAAATTAGGCCTAACAAACTAGTTAAGGGGCAAGGATTAGCAAAACTTATGGCTGAGTCTAACTTTCAAGCACTAGACATAAATATGGTAGATGTGTTGGAAGAAATAGAAGAATCTGATGGTCCCTTCATTGAAGAAACATTTGTGAATTCTCCTTGGTATGCTGACATTATTTATGTCCTTTTATATCTAAATGCCCCTCCTTCTTTGTCTAAAACTAAAGCTAGATTCTTGAAACAAAAGGCTTTGAGTTTTTGCATATTGAATGGAGTATTATATTGGAAAAATGCTGTTGGAATTTTGCTTAAATGTTTACTTGAAGATGATGCAGGAAAAATCATGCATGAATTGCACGACGGAGAATGTGGAGGACACCTCTACTGGAGGGCCACTGCAAACAAAATTCTTAGGTCTGGCTACTATTTGCCTACCCTTTTCCCAGACACTCAAAAGCTGGTCATGTCTTGCCATAAGTGTCAAATCTTTGATGGAAAAAGAAAACTCATTCCCTTACCTTTACATCCTATTAGAGTTGAGGCGCCTTTTCAACAATGGGGGCTGGACTTCATTGGCGAAATTCTTCCATCCTCCTCAGCTCAACATAAGTGGATCCTCACGGCCACTGACTTCTTTACCAAATGGATAGAAGCTATACCTTCCAAAAATGCTAATGACTTTCATTATCAAGTTCCTTGAAACAAATATCCTATCCAGATTTGGTTGTCCCAAAAAAATTATAACAGACAATGCTGCTGATTTTAAATCTAAGAAGATGGTTGACTTATGTTACAAATACCACATAACCTTGGGCCATTCCAATGCTTACTATCCCCAAGGAAACGGATTAGCTGAATATTCCAACAAGTGCCTCATCAATATCATTAAAAAACTGTTGGAACAAAATCAGAAATCATGGCATAGTAAATTGTTTCATGCTTTATGGGATGATAGGCTAACTACAAAGAAATAAATAAACATGTCCCCCTATCAGCTAATCTATGGTATGGATGCAGTCTTTCCCACTTCATTGGGAGTGCCGGTCATGAAGCTCCTTCAAGAAGTGCAGAGTGAAGAAAATGATATGCAGAGAAGGATCAACCAAACAATCCATTTACAGCAGACCAAAGAGGAATTCTATGAAAGAACACAATTAGTCCAAGAAAATATGAAGAAGCTATTTGATAAGAGGACTAAGGCAAACAATTTACAAGTTGGAAATGTTGTTCTTAAGTGGGAATCAAGAAAAGAAGAGAAGGGAAAACATGGAAAATTTGAGAACTTGTGGAAAGGGCCCTATATTATTCATGCCGAGAGGGGTCACAATGCATTTTTCTTGAAAGAACTGAATGGAGAAGACCTATATGGAGGTCCTGTCAATGGCAGGATGCTCAAGCATTACTTTTGCCAAGAATCTTAAATTTTCAAAGCTTTTTATTTTTTCATTGTAAATACCATAGTCTAATCATTGAATTCAAAGTTAGGAAAATCAAAAATACAAAAACAAAGAAAGAAAGAAAAGAGGGCAGTTTGTAAAAACAATAAAGGTATAGCCTCATACCAAAAAAGAGAAACAAATCTGAAAGTGTGCAAGCTCAAATGCCACTCCTACAAAACACACTTCTAGTTATTCAAACATCCTAATCTTGACTAATTAGTTTTGAATTTCCTGCTGATAGGATAGTGAATTCGATCTGCCAAACTGTTTAATCTTGGCTTATCAGTAGATAGATTAGGGTAGAAATGAAAGGTTCAAACATGTTCAAAACCTGAACCTCAGTTTCCAAAGAGAGATTACTCAAATATGCTTTATTTTCTGAGTCAAAAAGATGTAAAAATCTTGTTCTAATCAGCTCAAAATCTGAACCAGAAGAAAAGGAAATACAGCTAAATAAGAGTCAAATCAGAGCTGTAGAAAAGAGGAAGGAAGTGTTTTAAACTTTCAGATCTTAAGCCTTCCATTTTTTGTTTAATTTTCTACAAAATAAATTTCTATGTGCAGCTTGTATTTATGCCATAGATCACAGCAAGTCAAACAACTTAATCTTGACTTGACTGTTTTTAAATTTATGTCTTAGAAATTTAGAGAATGAAAATCTGTTGGACAGTGTAATCCCAACAGATGGTAGATTAGGTAGAGAATCATCTAAACTCAACTATTAAATCTGATTTCAGGGGGAAATAAGGAGTAGAATTAGATTAGATTTACTGCTTTCAAAAGAATAAAATGTTGTGAAAAGAGTTTGCCAATCCAAGTGCACTCTATTTTGAAGAAAAAATGTTAGATCAGTAGGCTTGTGTAGGTAGAAGCTTGTTCTGATGAAGATCCATTGCTTTTATGACTGCTAATACATTTTCAGAGAAAATCATCCCAGCACAAGAAGAGCATCCCAATGGATGAGGCAACTAATTAGCCTCCCAGAGAATGCAAGTCTGAAGTTCTTGATGCCTTCAAGAAGGCATCATCCCCAAGAGGAGCCACTGTTAGCCACCTATAATATTTGATCATACCAAAAGGTGGCTAATACTTTCTTGAGCCTCCAAGGAACAAATTTTATTACTAAAAAATTGTTGGCTCTTGAAGGCTCCTTGAAGGCCTCATGCCTTTGTCCAAAATCTTCATTACCTTTGCCTTTTTATACTCAGAAAATTCTGCTGATTCCAAGTGAAAGACTGCTGAAAGACCATCATTTTCCCCCTTCTCAGACCTTCATTTTCTCCCCTTTTTCTCCATCAAAACTCCCTTTTTTTCATAAATCCTCTTCTTCCATTTATGAAAATCACTTTTCCATAGTTAAAAACTCATTTTTTAACTATTCTGAAACCCCCGATTCCTTGGAAAAACTCTGAAAAATTCGTGAAAAATACAAGTTTTTATTTACTATGGACCTAAGCCCCTTGGGCTAATTCCTAACCATTTCCCCCCACATGCCCATGCATTAAAACCAAACGCCAAAATCTTTCAGCGCTAATCGCATCGGAAACTTTCAGATGGTGCAAGAGTTTTGTGTGTTACAAAAATCCCGATGCAATCAGCCTTTGTATTATAAAACTCCCGATCGCATAAATTTTTATGTATATTCTGTTCCGATATGAAATAAGCCTTTTCTCATTAAACCCTGGTCACACAGCCTTCATATAACCCTCGGCCCCACAATTGGGCGCCTATCCGCTTCAAAATAAAATAAATCCTGACCAAATTTAAAAACATCGGTTATATATTAAAAACGTTGATTTTTGCTATTTTCTAACTTTTCCGCCGGTCCAAAGTTCAAAGAAATCTCCACCGTCAATCTGTTCTGTAGATCAACAATGCGGAGCGCACCTCCCTGTGGACCCCCCAGCCGTGCGCTGTTTTCCCAAAGCCGTGTGGTTTTTATTGCACCACTCTTCGGCGGAGGGTGGTTTTTGCCCGAGGGCCAGCGATTCCATACGTTGTTTGACACGCGTCCCGAGCACTGTTTCGGAAACCGCCATCCACCGCGTATTAAAGTCATCCAATGTGCGTTATCGCTTGGACCTGGACGCCCAACGATATTTCTGTGGACCGTCCGATCTGGGCCCACTGATCCAACAGTGATCGCTCGCCGAAGTTGCTCAATGGTTAACGAAGGTGCGTGCACGATAGTCGGGCCATCGTTCAGTGGAAAATTAATCTCCGTCGTCGATCTGATCTGCAAATCGACGGCCCACAATTCGTCACCCGGTCTCTCCGTTTGACTTTCCATTGCCCAATCCCGACCGTCGATCTCTGCGCGATCGATGGTTCAGATTCATCCTCCTCCTTTGACCGCCTTGTTCAATCTCGATCGTCGATCTCTGCACGATCAATGGCTCGGATTTAATCCTTCTTTCACCCATTCCATGATCGCTCCCGATCAATCCTGACCGTTGGATGATGCCATCCAAATCCTGACCATTGGATGATGCCATCCAACGGTTTCGATCTCCTCGCGCACCCTCCGATGCAGTCAACCTATAAAAGTAGGATTTTTTAATAAGTTTTCATATTTTGTAGGGTTTTTATCATTTTCTCGCAATTTTCAAAGAAGATTCAGAGGCAGAGGGTGATGACCCTCTCGTCTTCGATCCGTCAAAGGAAATCATCCACAGGGTGGAAATGCACATTTCTTCATTGTTTCCTCAGGCACAGATGTCTTATGAACCCTGCGCAGCCCTGCATATCAGTAAGAAAACCATGGATTTAACTCTGTCAAAGGGTATCAATGCCGAAGACCTAAATTTATCAGAACAAAAGAATAAAGACAGTTTTACGGGGATTGCGGCTAAGATAGTTATCAAAAGCCTAATCCCCGATTTAAAAACAGAGTTAAAGAATAAAGCATAAAGGATTATCAAACAGGAAACCTCCACTGCCACATATGAGGTTAATCAATTTCTCCCAGCTACCACAGAGACACCTGTGCCTCAAAGAAATCAAATACAGGCCGAAGTTATTGCATGAAATTAGATATTCGCCTTCAGCACAACCAGGTAGTTACTTCTCCAGGGAATAATAATGCAAAATATATCTGTGGAATAACCCTAGCATTACACAGAGCCTCAAAGGTCAACAGAAGCTCCCACTGAGCTTAATTCATAAGTGTAAATAAATTAATACAGTGAAACACCTCTACAGTTTCTTCATTGAGCCCCTCAAAGGCCAAGAAGTCATTAAGTCTGTATTAATTGTAAATTGAGATCTTTTATCAGATATCACCTCCTCATTCTTCTATATATACTACAGCAGAAGATGAGTGAGGGGTTGGTTGTTGTTTGATCACAAGCTGTAATATTGAAACTCTCTGAAATCAATACATAGTCCTTTGAAGTTGAAGAACAAATTCAAGTCTTGGAGGTCTTGAGGATGTTGTTGCATGTTTGTTCCTGAGAAGGCTCTATCATTGGATTCATGAGCTTGGCTGCTGGTGAATTATTCTGAACTGTCACATGTTTTTCCCTGTTTCCATTATGTTCCATAATTTCTCACTATAGTAGGATAGAAAATAATAGGCTAAGAAATGACTCCTAGAAGCACCTTCGACCTGTTCATCCTTCACTGTTTTATGTTTTCTTCTGCTGAAGTATTTTAGAGGCTTTACTCTTTCTCTTTAGTCTTCATGCTTGTTTATTTCCTTAATAGTTTGAACAGTTGGTTTCAGCATGATTTATGGTTCTCCCTGCTTGTCTGTTGCCACTTAAAAACTGTTATTGAAGTCTCCCTTTGAAGTTCTTTGCTTATAGTGAATCAGAGAGGTATGTTTTGATCTTACCCTTTTGTTATAGCATCATTTCTCACCTTCATAGGATTCATGATTTCTTTTATTGCTTTGAGCACCCATTCCTACAGACTTGGACAAATTCACTAAAAAACAGTGTAAAAATCCCCATACGCGGTTATGCCCAGCTTTTTCCGCGTGTATACGCAAGTCCACATGAAATTTTCCGCGTATGCCATTAAAATCATTAAAAAATATATAAAAATTCCCTATTTTTGGGCTGGGTTGATGGTTACTCTGGTAGTTCAACCACCCCAGCACGTGGCCAACTATTTCCAACTATTGAAACTACTTTGAGGGAGTATAAAAGCCCCTCATGTACATGGCCCCTGAGAGAGAAATTATTGATATTATACTACTTGTTGGTATTCCCTATCACGTGCGAATTCCCATACCTCCTGCACTTCGATTCATTGAAATATTTGTTTCCCCAGAGATACTCACTCTTCTACATGTCATCCTGGTATGCACCTCATTTGGAAGGAATCTTAGCGAGGCAAGGGTGGGACGGATCCGGACGACGGTCTGCTCGAAGATCGTGGAAGGATTCAGGTGATCTCTCCACTCGTTATTTCTGTACATGCCATTTATAATACAGAAGTACCATCTTGTTCCCGAAATATACGTGTTAGTGTCTGCTTACATATGTGAGAATGTTGTTATTTAAGCATTCATTATAGTTTATCTAATGTTTCATATGGATTGCACTAACATTTAGAGTAGATATATGCTGTACAACCAGTTCTTCATGCTTGTTTCTTCTTGTCTTTCAGGTTAAGAAAGAAGAAGGGTTGCTGGGGGTTTGGACCCCGTGGGATCTGCTTCAACCGTAGGACCTACGGGTAACTTCCTCGATCTACTCTATTTAGTTTTTCATGAACATGTATGGTTGTGTGAGTCCTTCTTAAGTAGCATGCCTTGCTCTGTGGAGGTTTAAACCCAACAAACCTCTAGGGTGATTTTCCCCGAAACAGAACTGGCGACTCCGCTGGGGATCGCATTCTTGTGATTCCCCTGTTGGGTGGTTTCAGCTGTTTGATAAGTTTCCAACAGTTTTAACTTTCATTTGCAGTCCAGTTTACTCTTTCTCAGTCAGTCTGAAGTCATGGTTTCTTATCCAGGCTTGATCCTTTTTGTTTTTTCATTATCTACCTTTATATACGCGCTTTTTTCTGTACACAGTCACGTATACACGCAAGCTTGTCTAAAGGGAGTCGTGTATACGCGTGTTTCCTTTAGCACAGTCGCGTATGCACGCTGGTTGCTAAACTGTAAAGTTGCGTATACCTAGGCTGATTTTGAAATTTTGGGTTTCTTGACTTTTTAGTCCTTTCTAGCTGTGGAGACCTATTTCTACAGTGTCTTTGTACCCTCTAGATTGTGAAGGAAGTGGTCTTTGGTCTTTTCTCTCTTTCGTTTGATTGAAAACTAGTCTTTTTGGCAAAGTATTGTTTCTGGTGCTGGCACTTCTAGTTTGAGTACCAAGATCTCTTTCTGAGCATTCTTGGTTGTTCTTCTTTATCAGAACAGAGAGCTTCTGCTCGTTTACTCGTTCCTATCTTGTGTTTTGCTTGGCACTACGATTTTTGCCCATTTCTTGGTTGGTTTTCTTGAGTTCATTAGGCTAGGTCTTTGTTGCAACTTTTGAAGAGTCTTTCTTGGTTCTTTGAAGTTTTTGTTTGTGGCAAGGTTGTACTATTCTTCTAGGCTGAGTGGCTGAGCTTTCTTGTCTTCTTTTGCTCTTATTGATCTTGCTACTAGTTAGCCTTATAAGATTTGGAGCATTGTTGAAGTTTTTGCTTGAAATTCAGTGTTGGTTGGCTTGGAATTTGATAGTTTTGCTTGGTCTTTTCGAGCTCTTTCTTTATAAAACTCAAAAGCTCAAAAAACATTTTGCTTTGCTTTTGTTTTTGCATTTCAAAATCTCAAAAAACATTTTGCCTTGTTACTTGCTTTTGTTTTTGCATTTTTGTTTTCGTTTCGCTATATCTTTTGAAGCTTTGTTGAGGTTTCTTGCTTTCGGTTTTTGGCTTGATTTTGGAAAGAAGTTGTCATTTATTTCTTCCTCTTGTTTTTAAGCGTTTTGGTGTCTTCATGTTAAGAGTTCTTGATTTCGGGAACTAGCTTTCTGGATAACCAAAAAGAGTTAAAACTGAAGGAGTTTTTGGGAAATTTTACTCTGCTTTAGGAGATTTTGCATCTTAGAATTTGCATGCTTGTAGTCATTTTCATTAGGTGCACTTAAGCATTTAGTCATTTTCATAGTTTTTGTGAGTGTGAGTTTGTTATCTGAAAAGAAAAATACAATTTTTAATCTCGTAGAACCTGTATAGAAGTTGCTTTTCATCGAAAGACAATAACTGCATTTGCATGTAGTTTGGTTTTTATTAATTTATTTTCTGCGACAAAACACAATAAGTTTCATTTCCGCATTTCTTTGACTTAACATAACAGCCCATTAAAATAAGCGAAATAATTTAAAATCAACTAGCAAGTTTTCTAAGTGTCATACACCAGCTAGCTAGGTTGTAGGGCCTTGGAATAGGTGAGTGGAGAGTTAACTCTCCAAGGCCGCTCAAAAAAAACATAGAAGTTGATTAATTGAGCGAAATCCAACTCCGTTAGGTGGACCGGGAAAGCTCTCCTCCAGAGAGTCAAGCGCGAGGGGAAGTGAAGGCTGAGAAGAGGGATACCCCCTCTCTGATTAGCTGAATCCGACCTCAAGACCGTTCCGCCCGGCTTTTGACACGGATTGGTGCCCATAGTTGCCACTCCTAGGTTCCACACAGGTGACTGCGGGGGGGGGAATACCCGTGGTACCTGAGGCAGACGTCGCATCACTTTCAGCAGTACTTCTGGGGGGTGCCCTTGCGAAGCTTGGGTGCTTGAGTTGGCAAAGGTTGTCGTTATGAGGTCGGCGTAACTGTTTCTGATACCTTCGCTAGTTTTTCTGGGCCATAATTATCCCAGACTGCTTTCGGGAGGTCCTATATTTCGCTTTCCTGTATTTTGGTGTCCGGTCCTCATCACCCGGAGCGGAAATACTTGAAGGCTGTTTGCTTGATTGTATCTCAGGGATTTTTCTTTTAGTGAGTGCTCTTTGCTCCTAGCTTGCCTAGCTTTTCACTTTTTTGAGTCTAATTTAAAATCTATAAAAGTGGCTGATCAAGCACCTCGTCGATCGAGGAGAATCCGGGGATTATCTCCGGAGAGTCCAGAGCCTTCTTCGAGAAGGCGTAGGAGTGATTTAGCAGGTGGTTACCACCCTGTGGCGTCTGACGCAGTGGAGAGAGATCCTCCAAAAAGGTCTGAAGGTTTCATAGTTGATTCCGGTGTTGGTTCCGAGAGGAGCGTTCCGCTCACCTCGCGAGTTTTATTTCCTCAGGAAGAAGATTTTCAAATTGAAGAAGTACCTGAGCCTCCTACGTCAGGTCCATATCCTCTTCCTCCTGATTATCCGTTCGTTGTTCAATACATCGGACCTGAGTCAGAGAGACCGAAAGATCTTCCGTATCATTCTTACCTTTCGATGGCCACGACTGGGAACGTGGCTTCTGCTGTGAGTGATGCGGGCATTCAGACTCCTGCTTCTGTTGAAGGAGGAGGCACTATTGCTTCATCTTCGATTGCCTCTAGTGCTGTTGTGTTTGGCTCTGGTTTCACCCAAGCACATGTTTCTCAATCTGGTCCCTTCTGTTTCGGAATGCCCACTAGTGGGATTCCTTCTTTTTCCTTTTCCGCTGCTTCAGCTGGATCTACACCCATGTCTTCCATGGCTAGTGGATCAGCTTCTTTTCAAGGGTTCCCCTTCGGAACTGGACACATTCCTCGTTCAAATCATTCTTTAGGGTCCTTTCCGTTTACTTCTCAGACCCAGAGTTTCAACCCTTGGTCTGGGTGGCAAAGTTCGACTACTTTTACAGGGTGGAACCCTGTTTTCACTACAACGGGGGCAAGGAATCAGTTTTACGCAGGTCATCAAGGGAATACTTCTTTCCCTTCTTCGAGTGCTTATCAGACTTTTTCTCCTCTGTCTAATGCCTGGAACCCCTATCAGGGGCTTTCCTCTTCATTTAATACTTCAGCGGGGGGAACTGGTCTGGGCTTTGGTAACTCAGCGTGGGGAGGAGGTTCTTCTCCTTTTTCTATGAATTCTTTCTGGCAACCTGGTGCCTCATCAAATCCAGGGTATTCTTTTTAGAATGTTGGGAATCCATCCCACCAAGGATGGAATCCTCAGGATCCGCCTCGCTTACCTTTTCTGGCAACGTTAAACTTGCCAGATCTGTCAAAGTTGACTAAAGATCCGATTTGTTATAGTCCGGGGTGGCCTCCAGTTCCCACCAAACTTCCTTCAGACATTCCAAAGTTTGAAGGTAAGAATGGAGAAGATCCAGCTAACCACATCACCACTTTCCACTTATGGTGTTCTTCCAACTCCCTAATCGATGATTGAGATTGGCGGTTTGAGATATTTCAACGCACCCAGCTTGGAAACGCGCAATGGTATATTAGGCTAACTAGGGGCGGTTTTGCTACATTTGGGCGAACGCATTTCTAAACCATTTTCGATTCTTGTCGATGTGAGCGGGAGCCCGGAACTCTGTTCTAATTTAAGCGGGATGAAGCAACCCACATTTACGATCACATTCGGGGAATGGAGGAGAAGGAAGGGCTTATTAAAGCTCATATTCCGGGAGATTTCTTCTCGATGGTTTAAAAATATCTACGATTGAACATTTCAAAAGATGTATCCCTATACGGGGTATTTTCTAAGGAAGAGCCATTTTAGGGACGATCGTGGAGACATCTATTCTCGGTCTGAGGTCTTTATAATGTTACTGATACTCCTCACTCAAGTGAATTTATCCAATACAGTCCGCATGGTGATGGGCTTGTCGGATCGATCAATAGTGGTGCAGCCAGCCTGCTTACTCAACTGCAGCAGTTGTCTTTGCAATCTTCTCCTTCTGGTCAGGCTGTGTCTGCTGAGTCATCGCCTTCCCAGTCTTTGTCCATAAATGTTGTCCAAGCTTCTGATCCCAAAGGAAATCAACAATTCGAAGGGAAGAAGAAGGGATGAAATAACAAGAAGAAGGGAAAGAACGGGAAGGGTAATGCAAATAAAACCAACGAGCATGTTGGTGAGGGTCCAAAGGAGAAGAAGAAAGTGAAGTTTCCATGCATGCTGTGTACTGGAGACCATCTCACACACCTTTGCCCTAAAATTCAGGATGCGCAGTGCTTGTTAGCCCAGCAGGGTTCTTCTAGTTCCCAGGCTGTGTTAACAAACCCTTTTCCCCAAGGGAAACAGTTAGTTGTTGGCGCGAACCAAAATCCTGGGGCTTCCTCTGGAGGCACCTAGGAAGGGGAAATTCCATCGAACATTTTCATGATGAGTTCTCACGCGGATGTCACTACGAGATCCCGTGATTATGGCGGAGAAGAGTCTTCGAAATCTAAGGATGTCCCTGATGCTACTGAGCCGCTTCACATTACGAAGCCTACTGTTGAGTCTATACCTCGGATGCCCAAAGCATCTTCTAAGCGGTCGACAATTAATCCAAATGCTAGGGATGCCCAGAACTACTCGATTGTGGAAGATCTGGTGCAGAGTCCTTGTTTTATGTCAGTTTTAGAGGTACTCCAGTCTTGTCCGGCTCAGCGCAGTGCTTTTCTCACTGCCATTGGGGCTATTGATCCGAAAAATTCTCTTCTGATTACTTTTGATATGACTAATTTTAAGAAGAGACTTCCTCATCACATGGCTTTTCATATTAAATCATCGTACCGGAAGTGTAACATCTTCCAGACGGTTGTTGATGAGGGTGCTTCCACATGCGTGATGTCTCTCGCATGCTGGAAGACACTTGGATCTCCCAAAGCTGTTCCATCTACCACTCTTCTGACTGCATTCGACGGTCATTCTCACAGGCTCCATGGTATTGTCCCAGCTTTTCCCATCTGTGTTGGGGGCAAAACTATCAATATAGAAGTTGAGGTACTGGATGCTAGCTTGGACTACAACCTTCTGTTGGGGAGGAACTGGATTTATGAGATGGATGCCATTACATCCTCATTATTTTGAATTATATGTTTCCCCCACGAAGGGAGGATTGTTACAGTGGATCAACTGGACTGTCCTCCTGTAGACCCGAATGCGTCTACTGACTCATCTATTCCTAAGTTGGATAATACTAAGGCGCCTGTTGAGAATTTAGGAGTTGGAATGTATTCTTCCTTGATGGGTACTTTCGATCTTCCTCCTCCTACGGTGCATATAAATGCTATTTCATCCTCCAAGGTTCCTCTTCGAAGAGAGTTCTTCAGAACTCATTATTTTTCGGACCCTTGGACCTTACCTTCCCCTACTGCCACATTAGCGGAAGGTCAAGTGGGTGGAATGGCATTTCCTATTTCTGTAGCTGAGATTGCTTATCAGTCTATTGTTGACTCTGCAGAATCCATCCCAACTCCTCTTTCACCGGAAGAGTTGGATGGAGATGTGGCTCCGGCTTGGACACTTAGTTCTTCTTCTGCCCAGGATTGCCTTGATACCACTCTTCCATCTGAAGAGGCCATCTTGGAAGCTATGACTGGTATAGATAGACCGTGGGATGATTTGCATCATCGGTCTTACTTTTTACCTGATTTGAGCGAAGTTGAAACAAGTTTTCCAAGTCCTCCGTCTCCTGGTCCTGTTCGCCCAGTCCTGAACCCTTTAGCACCAACACAGGTTTATGTTGAAGGGAACATGGCTGTGATTTCTCCTACTATCCCAGTGAACATTTCCAAGGATCCCAATATTATTGAGAATGTCTTCATCGGAGCTGAATGTTCCCGTGAAGAGATTCAAATTTACACCGAGCTCTTTAAAGAGTATAGGGATGTATTCTCTTGGTCTTATGAGGAAATTCCTGGTATAGATCCATCTATTGTCCAGCATGAGATCAAGACTTATGAAAACGCTAAGCCGGTGAGGCAAAAACTTCGTTCGGTCAATCCTAGGAAGGCAGCAGCTATCAAAGCTGAAGTTGAGAAGCTGCTTAAGGCGGGATTCATTTTCCCTGTCCCTTTCATTGAATGGGTTTCAAATCTCGTTCCTGTAGATAAAAATAAAGGAACGATTCGAGTGTGCATCGATTTTAGAGACCTAAATAAAGCATGTCCTAAAGATAATTACCCCACACCTTTTATTGATCAGATCATTGACGAGTGTGTCGGTTGTTGAGCCTCAAGATTGTGCTTTCTTTCATCTTACTTTACCTCATTTTCCTTTGTCCATTGCTATCCCAGACCCAATTGATCAATGAATTTAGTTAAAATTACTTTTAGAATGATTAACATGACTGACTTGTTAAGTTTTGTGATTTTTGTCATTGTAATGCATTTTGACCAGGACTAGCTGCAGAATGCAGACATTCCGTAGCTAACCGGCAATTCTGCAGCTGTCTTCACGTTTGGGTATGTTCCAGGTGGCATCTCAAGAAAAACCGCATATGGGTATATTCCACGTCATGTCTACATTGTTCGTTGCTCACCATGAAGGAAAAACTGAATTCTGGATATGATTTTGGTACGTGGGAACACATTTAGGAAGGCGGACTTCTAATAGGACTGTCTTAGTCCAGATGTCCTTTTCCTTTTTACGTTGCCACTTCAAGAGTCCTAATGTGATTTCGATAAGGAAAGACAATGATCTTGGAATTGTTGCAAGTCTTTTTATGTACATTTGTTATATAAACACTTGGCAAAACCGAGAGCTAGGCTAGATTTTGTTCTAGATTTTGCTTAGATTTTGTGCAACATTTCTGAAGACGCAGATTGCTATGTTCAAGTTATTTCTCCTTTAATGAAGCAGAAAGTATTGTTTTGAAAGTGTTTATTTGATTTGGAGTTAGATTCCGTCTGGTGGTAGAGGGCCCCTGCCCCCTGTATGGATTTATTTGCATAATTTAGATAAGTATCTTAGCTGCCTTTACGTTTTTTTTGAAGTTTGAATTCGTAGTTGTTTTCATTAGCCACTATAGTTATACTTGTTCTAAAAACTCTTCCAAAAGAAGAAGCTCTTCCAAAAGATCATGATAATGAATGGGAAATGGCTATAGTGTTGTAGGATTTAATTGCAATCTCTTTTGTTCACCATCACAGTTATACTTATGCTAAGTACTCTTCCAAAAGAAGAAACTCTTCCAAAAAAATCCTTATAATGTCTTAAGCATGATTGTGATCTTGAACGTTTCAGTTGTGTGTTTGCACTAAGTACCATAGTTGTTCTTGCTCTTAAAACGCTTTTCCAAAATATCATAATGATGGGTAGGAGATAACTATGATATCTTAGTTTTTAATTGCTTTCAGTCTTTATGTTTGCATTTGCACTGAATTGTACAGTTAGGATTGTTCTAAGAAACTCTTCCAAAATACCAATCATGATGGAAAAACAGACTGTATAATTCCATAGAATAATGCATGGTAGCCTAGTTAGGATACTCCGGAGTTTAATTGCACTTAACTCATGCTCAGTTATTTTGTTTTAAGTTTGATAATGACTTGTAGTTCAGCACTGTTTTAGGCTAGTGACATTTTAAGTTCAGTTGTAGCTTAACTCATTGCATTTTCACTCCATATTCAGTTGTCATTCACTGCATATTAGATTACTTCAGTTGTTAAACTTAACACAACAGCCTTCATTATTCACAAACCTCTTCTTGTTCTAAAATCCATAATTGATTCCTAACCATATGAACAGAAGAAAATATCATTTTAAGGCCTGAAGTACTTCTGCAACTTCCTTATCATTTCACAAACAAACATTTCCTCAAAATACTATTTCAAAAATATATAACCTTTGAGTGAAGTGTAGTGCTATCAAACTAAGTTGCAGAATAGAGTTAGGAACTAGTCTTAGAGTAGAAGATCTTATGATGGTATCAATGTTTTACTCCAAATATGCTTTAACAAATCTCTAATCAAGGATAAAATGTTGCATCATTATAAGTTAGTTGTTTAACTGTTTAGTTAGGAGGATTTGCACACTTAGTTGACCATGTCTCAAGCTCTCTCTCAAAATACCTTTGATGAAAGAATTTGACAAGTTGAGTTTATGTTTTGAATCATTTGCTTAAAAGTCATTATCAAGCTTTGTTTCTGCTTAGTCATAGTTTAGATTTGATTTTGTTTCAGTAGTGCATTTTCATTTACCATTTTTCATCAACCAATTAGGCTTCACTTTGTTTTTAATCATTAGCTTCTTTCCATTAGCTTTCTAGTCATTTTCCTTGTGAACACAAAACTACCAAAAGACCAAAAACATCATAAATCATCACAAAAGACCAAAAACATCATAAAACACTACACACAACGCATTAAGAAAAAAATACCTAGGTACATACAGTACACTTCACTTCAGCAGTTTACCAACCCTGGTTGACAATTAAATGAACTCAATTTAGGAGACTAGATTGAGACCAAACATTTTGGCGCCATTGCCGGGGAAGTGAAAACTAGGTAACCTTTGTTTCTTAACATCCAAAAACAATTATATGCGTAGGGAGAGAGATTCAAGGGGAAGATTTATAAGCAGCAGAGGCAGAAGTTTTATTTCTAGAACACCACTTGTTTCATCTACTTCATCCACTGAACCTGCCTTAGAAGAAGATCTAGAGACTCCTGTTAGGGACACAAACTTTTCCACTTCCACAGGAGAGTCAACTATGGCAGAAGAAGGAGGAGGAGGAGTCTTCAATTGATAACACACACTATTTGGAGGTAGAGGTAGAGGTAGAGGAGAAGGAGGTAGAGGTGCAGATGGAGGAAGAGGTAGAAGAGAAATAGGAAGCTCTTTTGGGTTCCCTATAATTGATGAAGAAACCAATACAACCATGAAAAACATTTCACCCTCTGTCCTTCCAAACTTCTATGGACTTAAAACTGAAGATCCTGAAACCTTCCTATTTGAATTCGAAGTTCTGTGTAGAACTTATGACTTCTTACAAGATGCTCAAAAATTGAAATTGTTTCCTTCAACCTTGAAAGGAGCAGCATTGAAGTGGTTTATGATTTTGATCAGCAGTTCTATTAGAACATGGGAAGACATGAAACAAGCATTTCTATAGAGATATTTGGATTATTGTATGCCGGTTAATCATAAGGAAGAAGTGTTTAAGATGTTACAAAAAGAAGATGAAAATTTGGAAGATTTGTTGGAGAGATTTAATTACAACATAAAAAGGGCAAAAATGGAAAACCTAGATCAAGACACCTTAAAAGCTCTTTTGTTGAAAACAATTAGGGATGAATGGTTGGATATTCTTAACATGATGGGAAAAGGGGATATATCACAACTCACATGACCTGAAATATCTGAGTTATGTATCAACCTTTCAAGAGGGAAATCTAAAACTGTCAAAGGTCCAAGAGATCCTGCTCTTGCAAGGGCAAGTAAGTCTGCTTCTGGGACAGTAAGTAGATCGGAAATAGGACACATGCTTGATGATTTTAAATCTGACATCTTAGGGAGTCTTAGTGAACAAATAGACACCCTTAAGATACAAAACAAGCAAAAGGCTGAATCTGATGCCTTGGCAATCTTTTGTCCCAAATGTAGAAAGAAACATGCCTTGAGAGAGTGTCCTTTGGATGTGAAAGTTGTAGAAACCTGTGTTATTTGTTCCAAAAAACATGAGACCGAGAATTGTCCTTCTCTTCCTGGTCTCAAAGTTTTCTTTCAGGAGGAAACTCCTACAGATTCCACAGAGTCTATCAATTTTGTATCTAGAAGGCCTTGGCAGGGACTTCAAACACAAGGATTCCATGATCAAATGTATAATCAACCTCCACCGTGGAATTCTTGGCAGCAACCTTGGCCTCAATTTCAAAATCAATCTCCAGCTTGGGCACAAGGATCACAAAGTCCATATGAAAGATACTCCCCATATTATCAGTATCCACCATCCCATCCACCATATCCACATTTTTATCCTCAAAATCCTCAACAAAATTTTCCTCAAAATCTTCAACAAAATCCTCAACAACATCATCAGAACCAACCACATCAAAATCAACCACTTTCATTATCATTCCCTCAAAAATCAAATCAATTTCCTGCTCAACCCATACCAAACCCCAATAATAAGAACCCTCAGAATACATACATGATAGAAGGCCAACAGTTTCCAACTTATTTAATTACTCCTCTAGACCTTAGTGATGTTCAACTTAGGTCTGGAAGGATACTTGAAAAGAGGAAACCTTCTATGATCATACAAGAACAAGATAACTCTGAGGAAGACTCCCTACGGGTGAATAAAAGTCTTGAGGAAGACACATCCTTTCAAGACCCAAACACTGAAAAATTAAAACAAAAATATCCAATAAATTCAACTCCTGTATTAGAGCAACCATCTACATCTACTTCTATACCTCCCTTTCCGGAAATATTACAAATTGATAGAGGTGTAGAAAAACAAATCATGGTGCCTAATTATGATTTCTTAGATGAATTGAGAAATGTTTGCATTAAAATTCCATTATTGCAAGCCATCAAGGAAATCCCAATTTTAGCCAAAACAATAAAAGAGTTGAGTATGAAAACAACAAGAAAAAGAATAAGAGAAACCAAGAAAATTCAACTGGTAGGACAAATAGCAGACATTATGATGGGCAAGATTGCTATTCCAAAATATCTTGACCCAGGAAATCCAGTTGTCAAAATTCACATCAATGGAATTGAAATTCAGAACACACTCATTGATTTAGGAGCAGCAATCAATATCATGAGTAGACAAATCATGGATAAATTGAAACTTCCTAATCTTCTCTTTACACCCACACTATTACAATTAGCAGATAGATCTGTGATCAAACCAGATGGGGTAATAGAAGACATTCCAGTGTCCCTAGATTCTTGGGAGTACCTTGTGGATTTCATGATCCTAACTCCTAAGAATAATCTAGGAGGACATCCTGTTATATTAGGAAGACCTTGGTTGGCTACAGCTGATGCTTTTATTAGTTGTAGATCCGGTGATATGTACATCTCTGATGGTATTTCAACTAAGAAGTTCACTTTATATCCTCCAGCTAGGACAATTACAGATCTAGATGACACTCAATGGATAGAGGATGAGGAAGATTTACAACCTCTATTCACAATTTCAGAAATTAGTGAAGATAATCAAATTCTGAATACTCTAGAAAACTTTGAATCCTCTCCAGAACACAAACATGAATCATTTCAAGAGGGATCCAATATTGAGTTTTTTTCATCAAGGCAGATGTCTCTTCATTCTATGGACAAATTTGGTAGCTCTACAAGAGAGATTTTTCCAAGTAAAACTTTGAACATAAACAAGAACCTAGAAAAATCTCAACAAGAAGAGTTAGTCAAAGTATTACAGAGACATTCTTCTGCATATGCATGGGAATACACTGACATGAAAGGGATAAGCCCCAAGACTTGCACTCATCACATCTATATAGAGGAAAATTACAAACCAATCAGACAACCTCAAAGACGGATGAATCCAAATCTTAGGGAAATTGTTAAAGAAGAATTGCAAAAATTGTTAAATGTTAATTTCATTTATCCTATTTCAGATAGTCAGTGGGTTTCTCCTTTGGTAATTGTGCCAAAGAAAAATGGAAAATGCAGGGTGTGTGTTGACTACCGAGAACTAAATAAAGCTACTCTTAAAGACCATTTTCCCTTACCTTTCATAGATCAAGTATTAGATACATTAGCTGGCAAAAAATATTTTTCATTCCTAGATGGGTTTAGTGGTTACAATCAAATTCAAGTAGCACTTGAAAATCAAGACAAAACCACATTTACCTGTCCTTGGGGTACCTATGCTTACCGAGTATTGCCATTTGGATTATGCAATGCACCTGCAACATTCCAAAGGGCAGTATTAGGAATTTTTTCATATCTAATACATGATTGTGTAGAGGTATACATGGATGATTTCACAGTTTATGGAAACACTTTTGAAGAAGCTTTAGAAAACTTGGAAAAATTCTTAAAGAGATGTCAAGAAGCAAACCTTTCACTTAGTCATGAAAAATGTTTTATGATGTTTACTGAAGGTATTGTTTTAGGGCATCACATTTCAGGGGATGGGATTAGATTTGATGAGTCAAAAGTTGAAGTCATCTCTAACTTATCTATTCCAAGTTGTCAAAGAGATGTTAGAAGTTTTCTAGGATTTACAGGATACTATCGGAGATTTATAGAAAACTTTACCAAAATAGCATCTCCACTCTTCAAATTTCTTACCAAAGATTGTGAATTCAAGTGGAACTCTGATTGCCAGTTAGCTTTTGAGACCCTGAAAACCAAAATTTCTGAAGCACCTATATTAAGGGGACCTAACTGGAAGTTACCTTTTCATATCTCCACAAATGCCTCCGATACAGCTCTAGGAGCAGTATTGGGGCAGAAAGACTTGATTCCCTATGCCATCTATTATACCAGTAAAAATTTGACTCCTGCAGAGTTAAACTATACTGTAACTGAAAAAAGATTTTTTAGCTGTTGTTCATGCCATAAACAAATTTAGACACTATATAACAGGCTATGAAACTTTTGTTCACACTGATCATTCTGCAATTAGATACTTAATGAACAAATCAATTACTAATGGCAGAGTTATAAGATGGTTATTGTTCTTACAAGAATTCAATATTACCATTCTAGACAGGCCTGGAAAACAAAACACGGTAGCTGATTTCCTATCTAGACTCCAAAATATCAAAGATGACACTCCAGTTGAAGATCAATTTCCTGATGAATATCTTTTTGCAATCTCTACTCAAACTCCATGGTTTGCTGATATTGCTAATTATTTAGTTTCAGGAAAATTTCCTTCAATTATGAATGCAAGGGATAAAAAAAAATCATTTGTGATAGTGCAAAATATTCATGGGTTGCTAATGAGTTGTACAAGACAGGTCCAGATTTGATCATTAGAAGGTGTGTTCGTGAAGATGAGATGCCTGAGATTCTCAAGGCATGTCATGATGAACCTTGTGGCGGACACTTTGCAGATAAGAGGACAGCCTATAAGATCCTTAATTTAGGATATTATTGGCCATCCTTATTTAAAGATGCTAAAGAGTATGTCAAAAGGTGTGACAGTTGCCAAAGGGTAGGGAAACCTTCTCCTTCAGGTGAGATGCCATTACAACCTCAGGTACACATTGAACCTTTTGAAAAATGGGCCTTGGATTTTGTAGGACCTATTAGTCCTCCATCGAGACAAAAGAAATACATATTAGTTTGCACTGATTATGTTACTAAGTGGGTAGAAGCTAAACCATTACTTGTTGCTAATGAATCATCTGTAGTTACTTTTCTTTTGAGGATATTTTTACTCGTTTTGGTGTCCCAAGGGAAATTGTTACAGATCAAGGAGCTCAATTTACATCAAGGCTAGTGGAGCAAATGATGGAGAGGTACAAAATCAGGCATAGAAAAACTACTCCTTATCATCCACAAGCAAATGGTCAAGTGGAATCTACTAACAAAGTCATTGAAGGAATCCTAACAAAGACTGTTCATTTACATAGAAGAGATTGGGTAGATAGGCTTCCTGAAGCCTTGTGGGCCTATAGAACTACATGGATAAACACAACAGGCCATACTCCTTATGAACTTGTTTATGGAAAGCAAGTTTTGTTTCCCATAGAGTTCCAGATTCAAACTTTCAAAATGGCAGTTCAGCTAGGACTTGATTTGACGGAGGCACAGAAGCATAGATTGGAGCAAATTAATGAATTGGATGAGATCAGACAAGATGCAGTTCATAAAACAAGTCTAGTCCAACAGCAAAGGACTAGATGGCATGACAAGTACATCAAAGAGAAGAAATTCAAAGAAGGTGACTGGGCTCTCTTGTTTGATTCAAAATTCAAGGATTTTCAAGGTAAATTTCAAACACATTGGCTTGGGCCATATTAAATTGTTGAAATTTTTGACAATGGAGCAGTAAAAATCAGGACAATAGATGAAGAGGAGGTCACTTTTCTTGTGAATGGTCATAGATTGAAGCTGTATCACAAACCACTCTCAAGGGAAGAATTTGTCAAGAAGTTCCAAGAAAGCAGTGATGTGAAGTTAATGAAGAAGAATCTCTCTTCTTCATCAACTTGATTAAATTTTCTGAAGCATTTCTCTTTAAAAAAAAAAAAAGTATAAACATGAAAACCAATCATTGATTGGCATGTTTATACAGAAAAGATAGGGTGAAAATCAGAGTCTCTCTGACACTCTAACTTTTCCCATTTTGTTTTTGCAAGCAGCTGTTACAAAATCATAAGTTCAGATCCATTGTACTTATGATCCATTTCATTTCATTCCATTCCATTCACTTATCCATCCATACTCCATTTCATTCATTCATTCATACACTACTTCATTCCATATTTCATTCATCTCATTCCATACTCCATTCACCTCATTTTCATGTCGAAATTTCAAGTTTGATGTCTTGCTGCAAATGAATAACAAATGTCATGGATTGCAGGGCAGTTCTTATGTTTTTCCACTCCATTTCATAAACTGAATCCATTCCATTTCATCATCCACTTCATACATATCATAACTCATCATCCATCTTCATTCATGCCATATAACATCTCAGTTATATCCCAAACCACTCCATTCCATGATTAAAATGCTCTACAGGTACATTATGCAGCTTAACAGACATTCTGCAGCTGATCAGACTTTCCGCAGCCAGACAATCATTCCGCAGCTACAAATCCTGAAGGCACCAATCAGCAGACATTTGAATTGCAACAAAATGATCCAGTGTATCCATGAATAAGAAGAATCAAGAAAGATTATGAAGACTCTTCCAAAGGAGAACAAAGAAGACAAAGACCACAAAAAGTAAATGAAAGCAGAGGTAACAATTTTTCATTATAATGGCATTTCATAAAGTTTAGCATAGTTTTAGTTATGAATCATTCAAAAAGGTTATTTTAATTATTTTTATTGATCATGTCCAAAATACCCTCCACAAACTTTGGATTAAAATCTCTCATTTCAAATTCTATACCCGATATCATTTAAGCGGTTAAAAAGGCTGCAGTGTTTGAATTCCTCACGTCACCCAACCAAATCATTCAATGATGATTTTCTTTTCTGTTGTAAAAATCTCCGTCGTCTTTTCAATCATTAATTCGTTTCCTCCACCTCACTCCATTTACTCATTCCGTAACTACTTCCATCACTCCATTATGTAGCCAGCACTTCATTCCGCAAACAGAGATATCCTTATCACCGTGAGCAGAGAAAAAGGGTATATCAGTTTGAATATCAAAGCACTATCACCGTGGGTAGAGATTGAGCATTATCACTGTAAACGCAGAGGTATATCAGTGTGGAATTTGAAGTCATTTGTCACTGAGAGACATAGGTATAGCAGTGTGGAATTTGAAGCCATTTATCACCGAGAAACAGAGATATATCAGCTCGAAGTTTGAAGCCATTTGTCACTGTCAACCAGAGGCATATCAGTCCGAAATTTCATTTTCAACCAGAGGCATATCAGCTCGAAGCTTGAAGCCATTTGTCACTGTCAACTAGAGGTATATCAGTCTGAAGTTTGAATCCATTATCACCAAGAATCAGAGGCATATCAATTCGAAGGTGAAAGTTATTGTTTCCGTGGGCAGAAAGAGTATTAATCTGAACATTGAAGGAGAAAATATGGGCCTTATTGTAAGAACCGAACCAATGGGTACAAAATACCTGGAAGGCTACCCTCAATGTAAAGAAATGTTGCAACAGGTAGGATGGCTACAATTTCTGGAGAAATTTAATGGCTTCCACAAAGAAGTCACTAAAACATTTGCAAGATCATTTCAAGGAACTGAAGTTGAAGTGGGAGATGTTAAATTCACTGTCAATGAGGTTTTCATTGCAGAAGCTACAGGATTTCTTAGAAATGGAGAGAGATGGTTCAAAAACAGAGAATTCCACAATGAATCCTGGAAGCAAATTCTAAAATCACCAGGTATGGATGTCACTGTGTTTAAGAAAGGAATTCCAAGTTCCGCATTGAAAAATAAATGGAGAAACATACTACTTATTCTGCAAAAATTTATTACATGTGAGGGTAGATATGGCACATTTTATGTTTACCACATTAGACTGATAATGCATTTTTTGGGGGAAGACTTAAACCTACCCTATTTCTTGCTTCAAAGTTTGAAAAAGATGGCTTCCTGTGTTCAAAGAAGGGTTCAATTTTTAGAGACAACTCTATACCATCATGGCTTGGTTAAGATCTTAATTGAACACCATTTAGCCAAAACAAATGATACGTGGGACAATTTCTTGATAAGAAATCATTTTGAAGAGCCAAAAGAACCCTCACCTGAACAACAGCCTACAAGGAGAAGCAGAAAATGGAGAGCTTCAAAAATTGAAATTGACAAAACAGTCCAAGAAAGTAGTGAGGAAATCATCTCAGAGAAGTTGACTCAAATCAAGAGACAACTTAAGAAAGAGAAGGTAATTAGGAAATCTGCCACAGAGAGAGGAGAGGGATCTTCCCAGCCAAGAAGAAGCCATAGACTAAAAGGGAAACTAAGGAAAACTCAGATCAAACAAACAGGGGTGATAAATATAGAAGATGAGGAAACATCTATTGAAGAAGATGTTGAAGAGGATTTTAATGAAGGAACCCCTGAAATTGACCCTGCTCAGCAAGAAGTTTATGATTATGTTGAAACTTTGGAAACGAAAGCTTCAGAGAGTAGAGAGAGAACCCCTAGTCCTCCACTGTCCGAAATAAATGTGTTAAGAAGGGATAGGTATGAGCTGGAAATACTTAATAGACACATCAAAAATGAGAATGATATTCTGAAGGAACAAGTCAAGCTCAAAACCGATATGAACTCAACCTTATCTCTACATATAGACAAAGTGGAAAAGGCTAATGAAAATTTGAAGAAGAGGAACAAGAAGCTAATCAGGGCACTTACCAACTTAAGGTTCAAACTTGTCAT
This sequence comes from Pinus albicaulis, assembly GCA_034641835.2. Lineage (NCBI taxonomy): Eukaryota > Viridiplantae > Streptophyta > Pinopsida > Pinales > Pinaceae > Pinus > Pinus albicaulis. The sequence continues at coordinate 32,086 of JAXQQM020069319.1, forward strand.
CAGAAAACCCAGAAGATCTTTAGCTTCCAGGCAAAGGAGAAGGAGAGGATTAGATGTTCTTGCAGAAGCCTCTAAGTTTATAGGATAAGTTGCATGAGGACATGTAAGAAGTCAGCAGTCGGGGTATGTTGAGCCTCAAGATTGTGCTTTCTTTCATCTTACTTTACCTCATTTTCCTTTGTCCATTGCTATCCCATCTTGGGGTTCCCATGTTTTGGCAGATTTGGCAATACCAAAAGATGAGACAACATCAAACCACTTTGGGGCCCTTGGATCTAGCCCTCCTGGACCCGGAGAGGGATCTCTCCAAATAGAGCTAAGAATGATACATCTTTGAAGCTCAAAATGAGATGTTAGGCTAGTTATGAAGCACAAAGGGGGGGTTTAAAGTGATTTGGTTGAAGGGTTGCTGGGTTGGTCACGAGATCATGGACTGAGAAAGCAGTGGGAGGAAAGGAACAAAACAGCAGGCTATTTCAGCAGAGAGAATGGGCCAAGACCGTGCCATCCATTGGGCTATGGAGTCATGAAAGGTAATTACATGCAACAACTAGCCAAGGCTTTCAAAGGGCATGTCATCTAACACTAAAGGATATTTAGATTAGAAAGTGGGGTGGAACATTAAGGAAGGAAAGTGAAAGAAGGAGAGACAGCCAATTTTCTGTCTATAGATCAGGTCAGAGGTCATTTAACTCCAGACCTGCTTGGACATACTCAAAGGCAGCTCTCAAAGAGGGACAAAGGGGCTGCTTATAGATCAGACCAGAGGTCATTTAACTTCAGGTCTGCTTTAGAAACTCCAAGGAAAAAACAAAGATAAGATTACAAAGAAACATCTAAGAAGCAAACCCCCAAGTTCATACATCAGCCAGCAGGCAATAACATCCACTGCACTGGTTAAACTCCACGAATTTACTCTTAGATACACATGAAGCAGAAAACATAAAGGTAGGGAGAGCATAAAGCATAGGGCACCTAACACGGGTGAATCCTATACCATTATTCTGATGCCTACCAGAAGAACATGAAACAATATGGAAATGTAAATAACAGAGTTAAGAAAAACATCACCAATAGTAATAGACCAGGATCCTGTGAAATGTGCTTTGATTAATAGATGCAAAACCAGTCATGTACAATAAGCTCAATGGCTGTTACAGTCCAGACTTTCTCGTCCCAGCCTATTACATACAACTACTCTGCTACATCCCTCCCAAGACTGTTCTAACAGTCGAATGAATCCCTCTAACAGCAGATGCCGAGCAAGGCAACAACAACCTTTACAATTTGTTCTCAGGTATTTTTATAGGAGAAGAGGAAGACAAAGAAGTAGATAAACAAATAAATGAGACTCATTAAGACAGTAAGGCGGAAGTGTTCACGCCCATACTGCTTAATGGCTAAATGCAGCGCTGTAGGTACTCTGAGACTGGTTCGGAGATCTCTGTCAGGTCGATTTTGACCTCTGATACATTCTTTAAATCCTTACGGTGTCTGGAGCTTTGCGCTAGCCTTCTGGAATAAGTGAACTGGATGAAAGTCTGCAAGGCCCTTCATGCTTCTTTAATGTTGTTTGACAATCTCTTGAGAAGTTCTGTCAGTGCATTAATCTGTTTAAGGGCTCGAGGAGGCATGGAGATTGCTGTGGGAAGATGTCCTTATGGAGAAGAGTACTTATGCTGATATATAAACACAGATAAGACTTTACCGCGTGCTCTTGGTCTTCGAACTGTGCCTTGATCCTTTGAATACGGGGCAAGACATTTAATTTCATTAATAACAGGCACCAACCCCTTTGAATTCCTTCTGTTGGTCGCTGGCAATGCAGAACGGGCCATCTCCGTACTATTCCGCACAGTGGAAACAGACTGTAAAACCAAGCGGAGGTGGTGGAAAAATGCTGTGGAAGTGGGAGAACGGTGGTGGAACAGCGGAGAAACGATGAAAAAGGCGGAGGAATGAATGCACAGTGTAAAAACCCAAAGGCTTTTACATGGGCGAATTACAAAGAAAAGGGCGCAAAACAATGTAGCGGAGCATGGAAGTGGGGCCAACCGTGGCGGGGGGCGATTAGACCGAAACCGTTAGATCTTAACCCAATGGACGGTGGAGATGTAATCAGAGGCTTACAATCGGAGGACAGGAGACAAGACTTGCGATTGCGATCGGAGGGGCGATGCGATTGAGCGTTGGCCGTCCGATCAGCGAGAGAATGGACGACTGCGATCAAATCGGGAGACAGAGGGAAAGACTTGCGATCGGAGGAAAAGGGGAGTGCGATGGCCATCGGATCCGGGGAAGACGGATGGCTAAGATTAAATCGGAGCATCGCAATCGGGGGTCGGAGCAGAAGGCTTGCGATTGCGATCGAAGAGGGGTTAGCGATTGAGCGCTGACCGTTAGATATGAAGGCCAGATCAACGGCTCGGAAGCAATCGGGGAGGCAGTGCGATTGGGTGCTAGTCGTCCGATCGGCTGGGAGATGGACGGCTGCGATTAAATCGGGAGGAGGACGGAAGGACCTGCGATCAGCGATCGGGCGGACTTGCGATTGAGCGCTGACCGTTGGATCGGGGATCAGATCAACGGTCCAGATGTAATCGGAGGGACAGATCGATCGGGGGATCGGAAGACAGGGTGCGATTAGCGGAGAACCGTCGGATCTGGAAGGGAAATCAACAGTCAGGATATGATCGGAGGATCGCAATCGGAGTGCGATGCGATCAATCGGGGGGTGCACCATGAGAGTTGCGATTGCGATTGACGGGGGGCAATGCGATTAGCGCTCAGCCGTTGATCTGTACAGCGGATCGACGGTGTAAAACATGCCGCGGGACATAATGTGTTAAAATGATCGCAATCGGGACTTTTGATATTACAAAGAAAAAGGACCCCCGTCGATCTTCCGATTGCGATTGGCGCTCAGGACTTAAGCGCTTGGTCCTAGTGCCGGGTCATATGTGGGGAAGTGGTTAAGGGATTTGCGGTAAGGGGCTAAGCCCTATAACATGGTCGAAAAGTGGGTTTTTTACCCCTTTTAATGGATTTTAAGGGGTTTAAAGAGAACGATAGAGGGATAAAGAGGGAAAAAGGGAGAACAAAGGTTAGGGGAGGAAATTAAAGGGGATTTTGGGGGGATTTGAGGGGTAAATGGGGAAATAGAAGGGGAGGAAAGGGGGAATAAAAAGAGGTTAGATGAGGGAAAAATAAAGGGGAAAGGAGGCCTTTGGGCATTTCTTCACATAACAGAGAGGCCTTAAAAGGGGAACCAGCAGAGGGGATTTGATCAAAGGATAAAAGACACAAAGAGGCTTCAAGGAGACTGTGTTTTCAGAGGAAATGCATTCCTTGAAAGCTCAAAACAATTTAGCCCCCTATTTGCTTGTCAAAATTTCATAGGGGGGCTAACATCCCAGACCCAATTGATCAATGAATTTAGTTAAAATTACTTTTAGAATGATTAACATGACTGACTTGCTAAGTTTTGTGATTTTTGTCATTGTAATGCATTTTGATCGGGACTAGCTGCAGAATGCAGACATTCCGTAGCTAACCGGCAATTCTGCAGCTGTCTTCACATTTGGGTATGTTCCAGGTGGCCTCTCAAGAAAAACCGCATATGGGTATATTCCACGTCATGTCTACATTGTTCGTTGCTCACCATGAAGGAAGAAACAAATTCTAGATATGGTTTTGGTACGTGGGAACACATTTAAGAAGGCAGACTTCTAATAGGACTGTCTTAGTCCAGATTTACTTTTTCTTTTTACGCAGCCACTTCAAGAGTCCTAATGTGATTTCGATAAGGAAAGACAATGATCCTAGAATTGTTGCAAGTCTTGTTATGTAAATTTGTTATAAAAACACTTGGGAAACCGAGAGCTAGGCTAGATTTTGTTCTAGATTTTGCTTAGATTCTGTGCTACATTTCTGAAGACGCAGTTTTCTCTGTTCAAGTTATTTCTCCTTTAATGAAGAAGACAGTATTGTTTTGAAAGCGTTGATTTGAATTGGAGTTAGATTCCATCTGGTGGTAGAGGGCCCCTGCCTCCTGCACGGTTTTACTTGCGTAATTTAGATAAGTATCTTAGTTGCCTTTACGTTTTTGAAGTTTGAATTCGTAGTTGTTTTCATTAGCCACTATAGTTATACTCGTTCTAAAAACTCTTCCAAAAGAAGAAGCTCTTCCAAAATATTATGATAATGAATGGGAAATGGCTATAGTGTTGTAGGATTTAATTGTAATCTCTTTTGTTCACCATCACAGTTATACTTATGCTAAGTACTCTTCCAAAAGAAGAAACTCTTCCAAAAAATCCTTATAATGTCTTAAGCATGATTGTGATCTTGAGCGTTTTAGTTGTGTGTTTTTACTAAGTACCATAGTTGTTCTTGCTCTTAAAACGCTTTTCCAAAATATCATAATGATGGGTAGGAGATAGCTATGATATCTTAGTTTTTCATTGCTTTCAGTCTTTATGTTTGCATTTGCACTGAATTGTACAGTTAGGATTGTTCTAAAAAACTCTTCCAAAATACCAATCATGATGGACAAACAGACTGTATAATTCCATAGAATAATGCATGATAGCCTAGTTAGGATACTCCGGAGTTTAATTGCACTTAACTCATGCTCAGTTATTTTGTTTCAAGTTTGATAATTACTTGCTAGTTCAGCACTGTTTTAGATTAGTGACATCTTAAGTTCAGTCTTAGCTTAACTCATTGCATTTGCACTCCTCATTCAGTTGTCATTCACTGTATATTAGATTACTTCAGTTGTTAAACTTAACAAAACAGCCTTCATTATTTACAAACCTCTTCTTGTTCTAAAATCTACAATTGATTCATAACCATATGAACAGAAGACAATATCATTTTAAGGTCTGAAATACTTCTGCAAATTCCTTATCATCTCACAAACAAACATTTCCTCAAAAGACTATTTTAAAAATATATAACCTTTGAGTGAAGTGTAGTGTTATCAAACTAAGTTGCAGAATAGAGTTAGGAACTAGTCTTAGAGTAGAAGATCTTATGATGGTATCAATGTTTTACTCCAAATATGCTTCAACAAATCTCTAATCAAGGATAAAATGTTGCATCATTATAAGTTAGTTGTTTAACTGTTTAGTTAGGAGGATTTGCATACTTAGTTGACCATGTCTCAAGCTCTCTCTCAAAATACCTTTGATGAAATAATTTGACAAGTTGAGTTTATGTTTTGAATCATTTGCTTAAAAGTCATTATCAAGCTTTGTTTCTGCTTAGTCATAGTTTATATTTGATTCTATTTCAGTAGTGCATTTGCATTTACCATTTGTCATCAACCAATTAGGCTTCACTCTGTTTTTAATCATTAGCTTCTTTCCATTAGCTTTCTAGTCATTTTCCTTGTGAACACAAAACTACCGAAAGACCAAAAACATCATAAATCATCACAAAAGACCAAAAACATCATAAAACACTACACACAATGCATTAAGAAACAAATACCTAGGTACATACAGTACACTTCACTTCAGCAGTTTACCAACCCTGGTTGACAATTAAATGAACTCAATTTAGGAGACTAGATTGAGACCAAACACCGGTAATGAGATTTTCTCCTTCATGGACGGTTTCTCCGGATATAATCAAATTACTATCCATCCTGAAGATCAACATAAGACTGCCTTTATTTGTCCCTGGGGTACTTTTGCATACAAGAAGATGCCTTTTGGTCTTAAAAATGTTGGGGCTACGTTTCAGCGGGCCATGTCATATGCCTTCCACGACATCAAAAAGATTATCGAGGCATACTTGGATGATTTAGCTGTTCATTCTCGAAAGAGGATGGATCATCCTGGTCACCTCCGGCAAATATTTGAAAGATGTCGTTTCTATAAGATTAGATTGAATCCGAACAAGTGCATTTTCGCAGTTACATCCGGTCGGTTATTGGGATTCATTGTGTCTAGGGAAGGGATAAGGGTAGATCCCTTCAAGGTTGAGGCAATACTTCGGTTGCCTCCCCCATCCTCTATCCATCAGCTTCAAAGTCTACAAGGAAAGTCTAATTTTCTTCGGAGATTTATCGTCAATTATGCTGAAGTTACAAAGGGATTTATGAGAATGTTGAAGAAAGGAGTTCCTTTTCTTTGGGACGACTACGCTCAACGCTCATTTGATGCTTTGAAAAAAGCAATAACCTCTGCTCCTTTATTGAGTCCACCTGATTATAGCAGGGATTTCCTTTTGTATTTGGCAGCAGCAGAATCTACCATTGGTATGGTTCTGGTTCAGGAGGATGATGCTCTTGCAGAGCATGTTATTTACTATCTAAGTCGAGGATTGGTAGGACCTGAACTTCGGTACACTCTGATAGAAAAGTTAGCTTTAGCAGCAGTTCATGCTGTGCAGCAACTCCGGCATTACATTATTCTTCGAAAAACTTATGTTTTGGCAGCAGCCAATCCATTTCAGTTTGTCCTCAGTAGGCGAGTGATTGGGGGCAAATACAATCGATGGATTGTGATTTTGCAGGAATTTGATCTTGAATTTATGTCTGCCAAATCCAAGAAATCATTGGTTTTCGCGGAATTGATCTCCGAGTTGCCCTGTGGGGAAGAGATGATCTATGATGAGTCCTTTCTGGATGAACATTTGTTTCTTATCTCTTCACAGGATCCTTGGTACGGAGATATCATCGTGTATCTCCAGACTGCGAATTTTCCCTCTACTTTTTCGAAAGATGAGCGTCGTAAGTTGCGTCACTTGGCCAAGAATTATTTGATTATTGGTGATGCTTTATACCGTCGAGGGGTTGATTCAATCCTGAGACGCTGCTTAACTCTCGAAGAAGCTGAGGCTGTGCTCAATGATTCCCACAGTGGAGCTTGTGGGGGTCATTTATCTGGGCTTGCTACAGCCCAAAAGATTTTGTGTGCTGGGTACTTTTGGCCCTTGATTTTCAAGGATTGTATAGAATCGGTCAAAAAGTGTCATCCGTGTCAAGTATATACTCGAAAAATGCGCGCTCATCCAGCTCTGCTTTTTCCAGTCATTACTGTCGGTCCCTTTACAAAGTGGGGTATTGATTATACTACTTGTAACCCGCCTTCGGCTAAAGGTCACAAGTACATTATTGTAGCAGTAGACTACTTTACGAAGTGGTTCGAGGCTATGCCTACTTTTGGGAATGATGGTGAGACTGCAGCTCTTTTTCTTTTCAACCAGGTTATTGCTCGTTTTGGTATTCCTAGAGAGATTTTCACTGATCATGGCAGTCATTTTCAGAATAGTATGATGGCTGAGTTGGCTCTCAAATTGGGTTTCTGGCAGGAGCATTCATCTCCGTATTATCCTCAAGCCAATGGGCAAGTGGAAGCCGTGAATAAATCCTTGAAGACAATTCTTCAAAGGACAATTGATAAAGCTAGATCCAATTGGCATATTATGCTATATCCTGCACTTTGGGCATACAGGATGTCAGTAAAAACTGCAACTGGCTTTACTCCATTTCAGCTAGTGCACAGGGTGGAATCTATATTTCCCATTGAATGTGAGATTCCTTCTCTTAAGTTAGCTATTAAACTTCTTCCTGACACTTCTAGTCTTGAAGAACGGCTCCTTCATTTGGAACATCTCGATGAGCAGCGTCGGGATGCCACCACGATGAATGAAGCGCATAAAAACCGAGTTAAAGTTCAGTACGATAAGACGGTCAAACCCAGGGTTTTTTCGGAAGGTGACCTTGTTTTGGTCTATGCCCAAGAAAAAGATGCCCTGGGGGAAGGAAATTTTAAGTCTATGTGGTATGGCCCCTTTATCGTTAAAAAATTCCTTAAGAAAGGAGCATATAACTTGGTTGATTTTGAAGGGAACGAGTTGCCGGAGCCCCGAAATGGGCTCTATTTGAAGAAGTATTATGCCTAGAATTTGGCTTGGCATGTTGCTTTTGTATATAGTAGTTTTTGCTTTGTACATATCTGGTTGATTTTCGATCTTTGATGAGTTGGTGATGTTTTTGATCTACTTTGGCAGGTTGTGTTGGATGTCATGAGTCATTTTGGTTTCGCCGATGGTGCTAGTAGACACACTCGGAACTTAGCTTCCGCGGCTTGGGTGCTTCATTATCCATCCGGTCAGCTGTTAGTATCAAGAGGGGTCTGCATTGGTCCTGCTTCCAATAATATAGCAAAATACACTGCAGTTGTTCATCTACTCTCGGAGGCAATATCTTTGGGTGTTGATTCGTTGGTAGTTTTCTTGGACTCTCAGCTGGTGGTGTCGCAGTTGAACAATACTTATCGGGTTCGAGATCCATTTTTACTTCGGTTGTTCTTGAGGGTACGTTTGTTACAAAGATCATTTCAATTTTTAACTTTCATTCATATTCCTCGAGCTGACAATTGGTTGGCAGACTCATTAGCTAATCAGGCACTAGATTGGCATATTAATCATTCCATACAATAAAATTTAATCATAAAAAACATCATACATTTGATACATTTATCACATCACATCAAATATCGCTGTATATATATCATCAGAGTGTTCAAAAACTTTACAAAATTTGGATCCATAAGGTCATACAAAACTTGGGCTTATGCCCGATCATGTTCAGTCTCAAAAAAGAATATACAGTCATCTGATACATAATATCTATCTACTACTGAGGTCCCTGCCCAGAAGTCGTGTTCCTATAGAACATGATCACGGTAGCAACACGGCGGAATAACCGTACCCAGTCTTGGGGCACTCCTACCACCCGTCTCTGGATGGCTTCCGGCAGGTCTTCCACGGTAGCCATAGGTATTTGGCGGGTTAACCCCTCCAAGTTTCTCTGCACAGCCTGGAGGGTCCTGTCTGAATCCACTGTATCTGCTTCGCCCCTGCGACGCTTGTGGCGCGGGAAACCCTCAGGTCGAACTGGTCCAACATCTGAATCGTGATCATTTTAAATTGTCAGTCATTATGAATCCAATCAAAAACATGTTTGTTTTTCATTTTTTCATACATATTTGAAAAAATCCAAAAAATTATATAAGTCAAAATTTTTTGCAAACTTACCGACTGTGCCCCATGCTGTGCCTGGTGGAAGAACAAGATCTGGATCTCCACGAAAGTCCATCCCGGCATAGGGATAGTCGTCCACAGTGATGATTTGTTCTCCCCACCAAAGGAAGAACTCATCATCCCAAGTGGTCCGGGGAACTTCACTTCCCCCTAATCTCTTCATCATGTCCGCCCAACGGGCAATTCTTGGGTCCCTCGGGCTACTGATGGTAGAGATAACTCTGGGTCTCAATGCTGGTATCTTCTCAAAGAAGAATGTCATCAAAATAGTACCGTAGCCAAAGTGTTTGGTCTTTGCTTGGCGGATTGAGGTCAACTGTTGCTTCATGTTCAGTAATAGGGCTGTGCACCAATCATACACATGAGTCAAGCATTCCACTACTATGCTCATTTGCATCCTGGACGCCTGATGTAGGGAGGCAGATCCTGCCACTCTGCCGATGGTGAAAAGGAGGATTTTCATGTGCAAATCCCTCAAATATTTAATTGCAATCTGAGTTCCAACCTTTTTGGAACCCTCTACGCAATACACGTGGACATAATATTCCACGGTTAGCCCTCCCAGGGGCTTCCCGTGCAAGTCTATTGGTTCCCCCCTTCGGGAGAGTCCAGTGATAAAATATATGTCTTCCACTTCAATGCGTATTGGCATCTGATCTATAATGAAGCAATCTTGGTCTGGTTCCCAATAATTGACGAGCATTTCTAGCACCCGGACATTGCTTTTCATATTTGGCATTTTGAAAAATTTTAACAATCCGCAATTCCGAAGAATATTTTGCGATACTTGATCTTGCATGACCTCTTGATCAATTGCACTGTGTTCACGCTCTCTCCATGAGATTGTCATCCTGTCAAAATTCAATAAATCCTGTATTAGCCACGCATTTTTTGATTCGGACCTGCACATACGCGACTTTTTCTTTGCACAGTCGCGTGTATATGCGACTTTCCTGTTACCAACCTGCGTATGCGCAAGTCTGAGTTTTTTAACAAGGGTTTTAATGGTGAAAATCACTAAATTTTAATTTCTAAATGGACAAAATGATTTGCAAGGATGATTGAGGAGCCTGCCTGACAAATTCGGTGCGTTTTGACGGTCGGTTGTTCCTGATTTGACGAAAGAATTTTTTTGCTCCAGAGCACTTTTTTCCAAATCAGCAATGTAATAATGAACCAAATATGAGGTAATTTCTCTATTTATGGCTAAAAAGTTGAAAATTTTCACAAAAGCTTGTTATGCTTATTTTTTCGATCTATCTTAAGCTGCATAACCTGGATGCTTGGAAGTGCCCAGTTTGGTATGTTTTCAGGTACATTTTGACGATTTTGAGATTTTTTCCGGTTTTTGATCCATGATTATTGACTTGTCACGGCAGGTATATGATCTTCACTGGCATATAGGTTAGGGAAATCATTTTCCGTTGCATCTTTCATACTAGCCTCCATACTGATCACTTGCCATAGAGTCGATCCCATCAGGTCATGAGTATTATACCCATTTCACTCGCCGATTATTTAATCATGACTTGATGGTAGAGCCTTCCTTTACATGGGCTTCCTAGTTAGTTCCTCGCTATCACTTGTTGCCCATGCTGCATTTTATGTAGGCTCGGGAGTCCTCTTTAGTCTCGCCATGACTTATGTGTTGAAGCTTCATTCTTCTTCTTCCTCACTATCATTTTTCTGGCTTTTACCCTAGAGGCTCCCTGGTGTCATTAAGTTGTATTACTGCATTGCATTTTGGCTACTTGTTTATCCTGGCCTTTAGCCGGCTTCATTTGGACTCAGTGTTTAAGCCAACTTTTGACCTTGACTATTTGTACAAGTTAACCATTGCATGCACTTAGCTATCGCGACTTGACACCCTTTTACCCATGGATGGAACATTCCTTTGAGTATCGCTTACCAGTTTTCGCCACCTTGCATTGAGCATAGGATTGTTCCAATCCCAGGAACTAGTGCATCTGATTTTTTGATACTCGTTCTATCCATTGTACCATAGCATTCTTTTATTCTTTTTCATGCTTATTATATGAAAAAGACAAAAAAATCAAATATAACAAAAAAGAGCGGGAACGGGATGTATCTTCGTTGTTTTGATGGCAGTACAGAGTCAGTTTGTCGCCCTTGAACAAAGCACATATACTTATATATATTTTCTTCATTTGGGATGGTTTTAGTTTTGACCTAGGTTCAGCCTTTACCATGTTTCACTTGTCAGTTCTCCCCCGGTTGGTTATCTCTTCCAATCATATGGAGAGTTTGTTCTGCCTCCTGCATAACAGACTTATACAGTGTCACTTTTTACTACCATGGTCATCACGAGTCATGCTTTTGTTCAAGGGAAGTCTAACCAGAGTCGGCCATTCTGCGGTGTCTCTTGACTCATTATTCAGTCGGCCTTCCCGGTCTTGTCAGTGTCTTGTTCTATCACATCAGATGTTTTGGTCTTCTGCTCGTGCTGGTTTGAGAAGGTCTCCATTGACTTCTTGCTGGCGGGTTTGTCTCTTATCGACTACGACACATTGCTCTAAGAGCAAACCTAGAGCCGCACCCTGGCCCTATTTCCATTATTGATAGGTGACCTTGTGCTCAACATTTGATCATCATTATGGGTCTTTGACTGAGTGGTTTCCCCTGTGTTCGACGTCAGCACACATTATCACACTTGGGATTCGTGCAGTACCTTGATTTCCATTTGACCCTATCGGTGGATTTCTCGCCTCTATGTCAGCTTTCATTATTGGTTGGTTCAGAGGGCTTCTTCCATGCGCTAGCTTCATCTTGTGCATGTCGGAAACGTACTTTGATTTTGGTTCCGTCACTCTACTTCGTCCGATTACTTCCAAATCTTGGCCTGCGGGTTACACTCGCGTTGGACTGATGTGGGATGCCTTAATGCCTTCCTTCCAGTAGATCTTTTCCCATCGACTCCGACTCATTGCTCTGGGAACAAGATCTAGAGTCTTTTTGTCAGTACCTTAGGGTTTGCAGTCATCAGTGGCAGACTCTTCGCTATCGACGGTGGGGATTCATCATTGCCTCCTGATTGGTAGATTCTTTCAAGTGTTCGACTTCAACTCATTCATTCGCACTTGTCAGATTGTACTGGGGCACCTTGACACTCATTTTCATTATTGGTGGGTTGTCTCGCATTGGTTAATGGTATACATCATTGACCGGTAATCCAACGATTTCTCACATGGTCGACTTCAGCTCATTTATTCCCATTGTGTAGAATTGTGCCATAGTGATCGGTGAAGACCTCGGGTTGCATCAGCATTTCTCGGTTCACTTTTGACAGTCCATTCAGTTTCTGCCAGTGATGTCGTCCACCCTTATATGTTGCGGTTCAGTACAGCAGCATCCTATATGTTGGCTCCTGAGTTGCGTGATAGTACCGTTTGTTCCACCTCTTATGATTTGGTACTTGGATATTCGGTTACTTATATGATCAGACATCCAGTTGCAGCTTCCTTGATCAGCTTTCTATATGTGATACTTGGACATTGATTCAGACTTATATTTCCGGACCATGCTCAGATGATTCATTGTGTACTTTTAGTTCAGCTATACTTGTATACATATTGGATCTATTCAGTACTTTATATATGATGTATTTTTTACTGAGCATGGGTATGCCCACCTCAGCATGAGTTGACTCTCTGTTTTCTTTCATTGGTTTTTGGCAGGCTGAAATCTGGTGAAGTCCTCTCTTGTCCTTGCGAAGTTCTTTCTATATGCATAATACATTTCGGCCATCATGTACCCCTTCTGACCTCATATATTAGGGGGCATCTTTTATAGCATCATTTCTCACCTTCATATGATTCATGATTGTTTTTATGGCTTTGGGCACCCATTCCTACAGACTTGGACAAATTCACTAAAAAACAGTGTAAAAATCCCCATACGCGGTTATGCCCAGCTTTTTCCACGTGTATACACGAGTCCACATGCACTTTTCCGCATATGCCATTAAAATCATTAAAAATATATATATATATTCCCTATTTTCGGGCTGGGTTGATGGTTACTCTGGTAGTTCAACCACCCCAGCACGTGGCCAACTGTTTCCAACTGTTGAAACTACTTTGAGGGAGTATAAAATCCCCTCATGTGCATGGCCTAAGGGGGAGAGAGAAATTATTGATATTATACTCTGCTGGTATTCCCTATCCAAGTCTGAATTCCTGTGCCTCCTGCACTTCCCAATTCATTGCAGGAAACCTTTATTTCCTGGAGATGCTCATCTTCCTATATGTCATCTCGTATGCACCAGTTTGGAAGGAATCTTAACGAGGCAAGGGTGGGACGGATCCGGACGACGGTCTGCTCGAAGATCGTGGAAGGATTCAGGTGATCTCTCCACTCGTTATTTCTGTACATGCTATTTATAATACATAAGTACCATCTTGTTCCCGAAATATACGTGTTAGTGTCTGCTTGCATATATGAGAATATTGTTATTTAAGCATTCATTATGGTTTATCTAATGTTTCATATGGATTTCACTAAAATTTAGAGTAGATATATGCTGTACAACCAGTTCTTCGTGCTTGTTTCTTCTTGTCTTTTAGGTTGAGAAGGAAGAAGGATTGCTGGGGGTTTGGACCCCGCGGGATCTGCTTCAACCGTAGGACCTACAGGTAACTTCCTCGATCTACTCTATTTAGTTTTTCATGAACATGTATGGTTGTGTGAGTCCTTCTTAAGTAGCATGCCCTGCTCTGTGGAGGTTTAAACCCAACAAACCTCTAGGGTGATTTTCCCCGAAACACCTTTGTTCTCACTTAAATAGTTGGCTTAAAGGTCGTTATAATTATGATCATAGATGTTTTTAGGTGTTCCCTCTTCTATGACTGTGATTATCAGTAAATCTTATATGTTTTCTAAAGTCCTTTAGAATAAAATCTTTGAGGAAATAGGGTGTTCCCCGAATCTTAGATTTTACTTTGAAAGTTGTTTTGAAATCATTGTTTGCTTAAAGGTGTGATTTGTAGAATTTATGGTTAGCCCTGTCTATCAAAGAGCTCTTTATTGTTTCAAATTATGATTTCAAATTCCCTTTGTTGAGAATTAAAACTCTCTTTCCAAATCATTAATGTTCATTCCATTCCAAAAACAAAAGGATCCTGTGGCCAAGTTAGATTTACCCTTTGATATCCCATATCCTTTGATAAGTGTGTTATGACCTCTTTTTGGACTCCATTGCCCAATGAAACAGATATTTTACTGTCCTATATATCTTTCCTAGACCTTTTATGTTCTGTTGTATCAATTCAACCCAACCAAACAAACAAATACCTGCACTTAATAACTAGTCTAAAACCAATACTAAAAGCACACAAGATAAACCTTTGCAAAACAAACTTTTGAGAGATCCCTCTCTGAGAACAGGAGGACTAGATCCTGTAACTCTAAAGATTGGTTCTGATGTTGCCTTGTATTTTGATTTTCCAAACTATCAAAACACGGGACACCAACACTATGGTCACAAGAAGTGTCAGATGCTACAAATCGTGATATATGCAAGGGTCCAATAGTAGTACTCGACCTAATATTTCATAGCGTTAACTAAGGATGATCAACCGTACCCTTAGCCGTACTACCTGAATACCCTGTTGTACGTGGAATTAATCTCCCTTAGTGTTATTCTTAGTGTACTATAGTAGCAAGATGCCAATGAATTATCTAAGGTTAAGTTTCTGGTTACGCTAGGGGGGGCTTCCAATATACCCAAGGGTATGTAGAAGTGCAATCTGTGCACAATTCTGTCTAATGCACTACTACTCAAAGGCATAGCCACAGGGGTTTAAAGAGAGTCCAACAAGCGTGACCACCTCTTGTAGTTTCTGCATGCATGCCTCCCCAAATCTGTAGGTTTATGCGCTCAATGACAAATCCCTTGGTTTAAAGACGTTGGAACACGTCTCTAGCCTAAAAGAATTCTACCCAAAATTGGAGGTGCAACTGGCCCTGGAAGGTGTTATGACACCACTTGTTAGGCACTTGACCTGCGAGAATAACATAATTTTAGAAATACGAAACAATATTTCCAGAAACACCAAAATATCACATGAATTGAGACAAGTTGCAAAGATATTTTATTTTTCAAAAGCAGAATACAATTTTCACTTACCTCTTCTAGGGGAAACCTCCAACAGTGTAGAGCTAAATTACAATAAAACTTTATGATTCTTCCCTTCCTATCTAAGACTATTTATAGCTTTATGACATCCAAAACCCTAACTACTAGTGAACCCTTGCATAATATGGGTTAATCACTTTATTTATTAACTATGGCCCATTTATAACTAATTGTGGTCCCTTTTCTATAATGTGGGTCAACCACTTACAATTATTATTAATGCAGATAACCACTTACGAGCTTTATTAACTCAACTAACTAAGACAGACTATGACTAGGCCCCTTGGGATTATTAAATAAGTAAAGGGGTTACGGTTGGACCCTAAAAATTTGGCTTCAAGTGGGAGAATCTTAGGTGTGAAGCCCAAAAACGATGCTAGTGCCAACCAACTCCACTGCTCGCCAATGAACTCCACTGCTTACCGATTTTATGGAAATTTCACTGTGCAGTCATGAAAAACACATGCATAAAATTCTAGAGCTTTGTCCATCATCTATAAATTTGTAATTTTCCTCAAATTGAGTATGCAAGTAAGGTGAGGCCTACCATGTAACATGAACTGTGATTTTGTTCTCCATTGTTAATGTATTTGTGTTTCTAAAGATCTGTCTCTGAATTAAATTATGATATCTCTTAATCTTTGGTTTTGCTTCTCTATGTGTTGTCTATATGCTAATTTTTTTCCTTTGAATCCCATCAGGGGTTGGGCCTTGTGGAAATTAAATTGATAAAAAAAATATATTGCAAAACCTATCGACAAGTCAACCAATAAAGGTGTTAAGCTTTGGCATATTTGTGTTCAACGTGCATTGTTGGGTGATATCCGATTTGAAAAAGGATTGAGGGCCACATTCAAGACTCTGGTCAAAGTCACCATTGGGTTGAACTGTACATGTGGACGTTTTAAACAAAGTGATTTGCGAATTAACCACAAGGGTGAGACTAGAGGGAGTAAACTTCAGACAAGTCGACATCTCGTAGTTGTTTCTTAAATAAGGGTCTCGATGACCATCCTTTCGGAAAATCCTCCAAGTTAGGTTCAAGTCGAGCATCAAAACCAACGTTATGGTCTATGTATTCAAGTGTCACATGTATTCATGGGTGTGTGTAGTGGAAGCCGCAAGGAAGACCACACCCGACCCAAGTCAGGGGCGACCACCGTTTTGTGTTGGCGAAAAATTTAAGGAGATATATATGACTTTGGCAGTGGCGTTGAGATTGACGTGGTGGGAGGAGGTATACTTGAGTGAATTCAAACTCCGCCCTATTTGTTTGGTTAAGTCAAAGTTGAGTATAGTCAACTCGACGATGATCAATGTGATTTGTGTGCATTAAGGGAGGGCAGATCCAATCATCCTTGACTCCAGGTATACTCCATTGGGGTTCTCAACATTTGAATTTTCGAAGAGCCCTCAAGGAACTATATACATATGTATAATCAGAGGTTAGTCTATATAGATGAGTCTTGAAAGTGTAGGGCCCGTAAGAGTAGCTTGGGAAGAAAGGAATGCAGACGTGAGAGTTGGAGTTGATCACTCTAAATTATGAAATCATGTTTCGATTTTATCAAAGAAGAAATGTTTCAAACCTAGTAGAAAGATGAAATAGAAAAATATGTGAGGATAACCAAACAAGTTTGATTTTGTAAGTGAAGTCTTAACGAATGGAAATCTTGGGCCATTTCGGTAGACCACCAAAGGGGTCTCTACCAAAAGATGATAACAATAGAAAATTAGAAGAAGTAAAAGGAAAAATTATCAAATTGAAAAAGAAGAGTTCACTTCAAAAAATATTAACCATTTAAAGCACATTTCACATTATGGACAAAATAATTACAACCAAATTATTAGTGGGTACCTAAGGAAAACTAGTTTCGCTACTAGCTCAATGTATATCATCCTCTTCATCAACAAAGACAACCTGTCAACCAAATTTCCAAATATAATTTGCAAAATAATACATTTTCTTATGTCCACATAAAGTTCCTAATATGCATTGTAAAAGAAATAATAGTGCCCAAAACCTTGACATCAAATAAAGGGGAGGTAGAGCTACTCTTAAGTATCACCCATCCTTGGCTTTCCTTGTTTTATTGTCTTGTTCTAGTGCTAGTGTTGAAGGTTGGCCCTAACCCTATATAATGGCAAGGTTAGATTGGTTGCCATACACACCATCATCCAACACGTAGGCTACTTCTCCCTATCTTACTCATGTGAATAAGAAACCAAATTTGGAGACCCCTTGCACATTATTTCAAATTTTCCACCAAAAAATTGAATTGCATGCAAAGATTATTCTTGGACCAATTGATTCTTCTCCAAAGCTTGAGTTATTATGGTATTTACCATCCAATATGTTTTAATGATCATGAAAAATGTTATTTCTTGTGTTCATGAGTAGACTAAGTCAGAGACCCATCCTTGAACTTCCTTAGGAACTTGGTTTGCAATAATTTTCTTCCTTCTCTTCTATAATTCTTCCATCTCTGTTTTTCCCCTTATGAGCACTTACTATGGAAGAAAAAATCCATCTCTAAGGTGCCACCTACAACTTTGAAGGGATTACTGGGGTGTGTGGAGAGGAGGCCCTATAGGTCCCCTAATTATTCTTCCTCTTCTTATTTCCACTAGCTTGTCTAGCACCACATGCCCTTTGGCCTTGGCAAGTAGGACACCTCCCTAGATGATAACATAATCAAACACACCTTCCACTAAGATTGAAAATGTAAAAAGCAACCTAGAAATGAATCACAACCCCAATATCCTTGGGCTAAACTAGACAATAATCCTCAATGGAGAAAATCCCTTGCTTTATAGGGCCTTTGTCCCAACTCAAACAACCAAAAAGATTAGAAAACCCATAGACAATGGACTAAAAAGACAATACAATAGAAATACTAGAAAAGTAACAATAAAAAATGAGTGAGTCCTCTCTGTTAGCTCACCATAATTTGTAAGATTGGCAAGAACAAATGACAGAGGAAAACATCAAACCACTTTGGAGTCAAGGACCTAGCCTTCCTAGACTCAGAGAGGGCTCTCTCTGTTTTGTGATTGTAATATCCCAAAATGGGAACATGCAGCAATACTTCACACAATATAAGAACTTACAGCAAGATAGACAATAAATCTAAGTACAAATCAGAATATGCAGAAAGAGCTGAGCCATTTTATTATATTGGAGATGAATCAGTTACACAAGTACAAGATATAGGTAGATCTAGCCAAAAATATGAGCTAAGATCACCTAGAAAACATGTGTGAAGTAGGTACAGCGTAACTGTTGAGGCTCTGCAGCAAATATTGCACTGTCTCTTCAGCAGAATAGAAACATGGAGTTGGAGGTTGAAAAGAGAAATGCATATCTACTCAAAACTGGAGCTCTGATGATGCCAAGATTAAAGATCTAGCCACTGTGATGGATTCCCAAGATAACCCAGAAAGGATTTTCCAGATCTGCAACTTTGGAAAAATCACCTCCCCAGGGTTTGATCCTTGATCTGCTAGGAAATACAAATCTGAAGCTAGATATGAAGAATAGATGGCTGAAATATGTTCTCAGATCAGATCTATGCTTGAAGGGTTGATCCCTTCCTCAGATCTATGAGCTAGAAGCTCTAGATCTAGCTTCTCAATCCTCCAAAAGATGATTGCAGCTGCTGCAACACAACTGCCTCTGAAAACTGCGCTGTGAGGGAAAGAGAGGCCTTCTGCCTGCTGAAAAATGTTGCAATAAGATCCAGGCTAATGGTAAGACTGATGGCAATGTGAAGGAATGATCCTCCACTGGATTGCTAACTGAAATACTAGCAACTTCCTTCCTCCTTTCAGATCTGCAATATGGACAGCGTTATTCTTGGAGAGAATGTTGCTGCTAGGAGGTCAATAAATTTTGGCCTGATGCCAGATCTACAATGTGGCTCCAGGAGTACTGCAATATAAGCCCAAGTGATGGGAATAATCCCTCACCTTGTTCTCCTTCCAAACTAATCTTCAGAAAAACACAGTTTTCTGAATATGAATGTTTTGCAGAAAATGAGAAATGGAAATGGCACTTAAAGCCTGATGTAAAATTAAGTACAAACCTCTTCCTTAGATATCACTCAAATAAAGAGAAGGGATTCCCACCTGGGAACACCCTTTCCTAAACAACACCTGCAATCTCTACTAAACAACCCAAGATTGCACTGGAATGTCACTTGAAAATTCCATATCTAAAAGATCATACATCAAAATAATCCCAGATGCATTTTTCCTTTGCCTTCATCTCCTTTATAATTATTGAGCCACCCCAAGCCTTGGCCCTAATCTCAAATGTGCTGCCTCATGTGGACAATATCCTCCAAGTGGGACAACACTGTTTGACCAAATCCACCAAACAGTCTAGGTGCAATGCACACCTCTTCCATCATGTGTGCTTCATTTGCACATGATCCTCCACCACTTGATCATTAATGCTCAATGACCCTTTGTTTGACATCTTCAGGATCTCAGTTGAATAAATCAACCCTCCATGATCTTCTCATTAAATGAGACAGGATCTCCAATCTCATTCACATTAGTAGTTGCTCAACTACCCCTTTTTGCAAATCTATTCTAGATTAATCCACATTCACACACACAAATTGGATATTTATTCTTGTTGAGGATTTTGGGTCCCTCCACCCTTTTATTTACTCAATTCCTTAATAAAATCAAGGACTCGAATATTCCAAATGTAATGTGAAAATTTGGGAATATTACAGTCCCCCCCCCCCTCCGGCAAAATGTTGCTTGTCCTCAAGCAACTCCAAAAGTAGATCCAAGGCCATCTATTCCCCTCCATATGGCATCCACATAAGGAAGGCGCTGCAATAGGTTATGTATGTTTGGTCCCAAAGTTGTCTTTCAAAAACATAAAGAATGACCTCCAATTGTTTGGTTAGATGTCCTCCTTCCATCATGAAGCACCAAGTGACAACCATATGATGTCCAACATTATCAACAATACATGAGAGACATAAGATATAGTAGCTCTTGCCACAAAGGAAAAGCTCCATCATACAATCCACTCCTTCATCCCATGTTTCATGAACTAGATTGAGCATTGATATGCTCCCATGCTTAGCCTTGTTGGTCCCAAAATCCATCATTCCAAGGTTATGGAAAAGAAGAAGAAGGGAAGAAGTAATATGGGTAGACAAAGATGTCAAACCATATTCTCCTAACAATAACCACCAGAGTAAGGCCCTTTGCTGCCATCCTCCATCTTCTCTATGTAAGATGGACAAGCCAAACTCCCCCAAAAGCAATCCAAGAAACAATGGATCTTGCTGCTTTCTCTTCTCCTCATGTGCATTATGAAGCAAAAACATACTAATGGACATGTGAGATGTCACATCAGCCCCATACAAAGAAGCATCATCAATGCACATTATGATATCATTATGCCAAGTTTTACATAATACAAAACACATAGACATAGGAGATGTCATGTGGTGGCCAAACTTCCTCAAGTGAAATAAAAATGAACATGCATCCTCTTGCTGCAATTTATTATTGGAAAACAAGGCATGATTCAAAAAATGATAAGCTATTGGGTGGTATCCATGCTCACCCAAGAGCAGCCAACGCAGCCATGCCTCCTCCTTCATTTCATACATGTTTTTCAAGGCATGGATCAAAAAAATAGGTGCCTTTGGAGAGTGACAAAAATCTCCCAATGGCAACCAACGTAACCAAGCATGCTGGCCCATACAAATCTGCAAGTGTATTTTCAACCCCTTACTTATCATCCTTACCCATTCACTCCCATGAGGATGATGAATGAGGTACTGCATAATCATGGCATCCTCCCTTTGTAGAATGCCATTCTTCCCAAACTGTTGAAGAAATTTGCATTCCATGAAATGTTGAAATGCATCTCTAATGAGATCTCTTAATGAGATTCTCTCTCCATCAAAGGCCCTCCAAAAGCAAAGAGGTTTTGGATTTAATCCAAGTAGAAGTTTCTCCTTGAGCAATGAGAGTCTCATTGAGAAAGGGTCATCTAGAACAGAAAAAAGGTTTCTCATTTCAAGATGTCTACCATTTTTCATCTTTGCTTCCATTGCTTCATGAGTGAAGCTACCTCCAGAATGTCCCAAGAATGATGAAGCTCCTTCTTTTTCACAACTACTAAGTGACAGTGTTGTAGACCTGCAGGGAAATTCATATGTTGTCTCAAAGTAAGGCACAATATTGATCTCATAATCAGCCTTTGTACATAGGATAATGCTAATCCCATTTTCTGAAACTCTGCATCTCAACTCAAGAGGTTGAATGCAGCTCAACAATGATGAACATGGATAGTTTTCAGTCTCCTCCTTGATTAGATCAAGGGTCCTCTGCGTTTTGATATTTTTCTGCTTCAAATCAGCATCTTGTTCTAATCCTTGGTCATGCATTCATCTTGAAACCATGTGTGCTGAAATTTTATGCATACCTTGGATCAACTGATATGTGGGAACCTCTTAACATAACACAAGATTTCCTATGACTGGGACAATAGTGTCTCCGACTGCTGGTAAGAGTGATGGTCTCCTTCCTTCAAGTGTACCAGTGCTAGTATCTTCCTCCTCCTCATGCATCCTTTGATTCATGCATGGGACTCCATAAGTCAAGAGCTCAAGACTACCTTGCAAAGATGCAAGTGCCTATTCTCCAGATACAATTACTTTTGCAGCAGGTGGTGAGAGTAGTGACCTCTCCACATCAAACCTCTTACTCAACTTGTGAAAGAAATCTTAATACTTGGTCACCTTTGCATGCTTTAAGTTCCCAAACCACCAATCTTCTGCTTCACCCAGGAGATGAAGTGCTACAATTTGAACATCCTTTTCTTCAGCCACAGGATGTAGCTTGAAAAATGGATCTAACTCCCTCCTCCAAGCCTTGACATTGCTTGAGGAAGATCCATCAAATGTAGGCAAATAGAATCTATTATGCCTCTTTCTTCTATTGCTGCTATAGGATCCTCTTTCTTCTTTAATATGGAAGAATTGTTGGAGAGTTAGCTTCTCCTTGAAAGCTCTAGACTGTGCTTTGTACTCTTCAACATATAGACTGAGAGTCTCATGAGTTTCAGGTTCCTTCCTTCCTTCACTTCTATACCTCTCACCTTCTTCAAAGAAAGTGGGCATAGTGGATCTATGAGGAGATATAGGATTCTCCGGTCTTCTTTGCTACTGATAGGAAGTAATTTCCTCATCACATATTCTTCTTGGATCTTCTCTCTGTTCTTCCTCCTTCATTTGATAGACCACCTTGGAGAGATCTTGCATGGATCTGAAGAAAGGAGTGACAAATTTTTCATTCTCCATGATAGATCTCATCTATCTGTTCTTCTTTCAATGTAAAAAGATGAAGTGTCCACAAGTTGAGCCAAATATCATGCTTTGATACCACTGTAATATCCCAAAATGGGAACATGCAACAATACTTCACACAATATAAGAACTTACAACAAGATAGACAATAAATCTAAGTACAAATCAGAATATGCAGAAAGAGCTGAGCCATTTTATTATATTGGAGATGAATTAGTTACACAAGTACAAGATATAGGTAGATCTAGCCAAAAGATGAGCTAAGATCACCTAGAAAACATGTGTGAAGCAGGTACAACGTAACTGTTGAGGCTCTGTAGAAAATAATTTGTTGTCTCTTCAGCAAAATAGAAACATGGAGTTGCAGGCTGAAAAGAGAAATGCAAATCTACTCAAAATTGGAGCTCTGATGATGCCAAGATTCAAGATCTGGCCACTGTGATGGATTCCCAAGATAACCTAGAAAGGATTTTCCAAATCTACAACTTTGGAAAAATCACTTCCCTAGGGTTTGATCCTTGATCTGCTGGGAAAGACAAATCTGAAGCTAGATCTGAAGAATAGATGGCTGAAATATGTGCTCAGATCAGATCTATGCTTGAAGGGTTGATCCCTTCCTCAGATCTATGAGCTAGGAGCTCTAGATCTAGCTTCTCAATCCTCCAAAAGATGATTGTAGCTGCTGCAACACAATTGCCTCTAAAAACTGTGCTGTGAGGGAAAGAGAGGCCTTCTGCCTGCTGAAAAATGCTGCAATAAGATCCAGGCTGATGGTAAGACTGATGGCAATGTGAAGGAATGATCCTCCACTGGATTGCTAGCTGAAATACTAGCAACTTCCTTCCTCCTTTCAGATCTGCAATATGGAAAATGCTATTCTTGGAGAGAATATTGTTGCTAGGAGGTCAATAAATTTTGGCCTGATGCCAGATCTGAAATGTGGCTCTAGGAGTGCTACAATATAAGCCAAAGTAATGGGAATAATCTCTCACCTTGTTCTCCAGCTGAAGTACTGAAGACAACTACCACCTTCCAAACTAATCTTCAGAAAAATAGAGTTTTCTGAATATGAATGTTCTGCAGAAAATGAGAAATGGAAATGGCACTTAAAGCCTGTTGTAAAATTAAGTACAAACCTCTTCCTTAGAGATCACTCAAATAAAGAGGAGGGATTCTGATAGCGAGGCCACCCATGGCCCCGGTCTACCTTGGTCCCAACCTCAATCTGTGTGTAAATGCATCCAATATTTCTTTCCAAATTATCTCCCCAATCTGGCTTTCATTCTCTGTTCTATTTTCTTGGTCTGGCCAATTAAATAAATCTCCAAGCCAAGGTCTCGCAGTCTCACTACTTAATTTCTTCTTTCTTATTTACTTATCAATTTCATAGAAATTGATAAGTGAATACTTTAGACGAATCTTATATTGAACCCAAATAGTAAGGCTCCCATATTAAAACCTCGGTCTTTTAACTACGTGCCTGAATCACAATTCGTATGGCCCCCACTTCGCAAATTCAAACATTATACGCATGCTACGATATATCAATGTGTATATTTCGGCCTTCTCCAAAGTCATTGGAAGAATTAAACAACCAACAGCACCAGACATACTTATATTAAAACCCCGCAAACCTTAGTTTTAAAAGGTTCCAATTAATATAATTTAGAACTGGCCCCCAATGCTGACGAGCCTTCCAAATCCGACGGCTGTTATCACGTCTCCTCACTCCCATTGATCCAACGGATATCGCACGGGCTAATTATGCGAATAATAACGCGCGATGGCGCGCAGTGGAGGCAGTTTTCCAAAGCCGCTCGGGGACACGTGTCGCCCTTCCTATGGAATCGCTCCCGATTCTTAAATACCGCTTGCCTGACGAAAGGTGGTGCGATGAAAACCACCGGTTGCTCTAAACCGCTTTCACTGTTCCTCCAGTCATGGTTCCGCTTCCTCGACGTGCCAGGTTCCGTTCAACTCCGTCAACGCTCCATTCCGTTGTGCTCAGGTTCCGCCTATTCAAATTAATGTATTTCTAATGTGCCTTCACCCCTCGTTATACAGTGCTCGTCCGATGAACACCAATATCGCTTATGCGTGGATTAAATCCATGCCTATGTTCATGGCTTATACTCACGACTATATCACTCCACTGTCAACAGTGTCGACAGTATTTACAATCAATCCCGCTAACTGTATACAAAGCACCATTAATCCCATTTCCAGGTTCTTAGTTATCACGGATTTCGATTATCCTCCATCAGGATGCATGCATATGTTCACACAGAACTTATTCAAGCAAAGTAGATATACATTCACACATAAATTAAATCCACAAGGCACAAATAGACTGAAACATTTCTTATTTACACAATGGATTGAATTACAACCACTACCTAGCCAGATCTTAAATCTGATGGCCTTCTTCCCCTATGCAGCTCTCTGCAGGTACAGACAGGTCTAGGTGCAGGCTCGTGCAGGTCTGTGCAGCGTCCCGACTCTATCACAGAGGTTTATTTTTATACATATTGGAAATCAGTAGATTCACTTCCTTGATGACCCTTGGACTCCTAAAGCTAGCCTAACTTCTGAAACTGACTATCTCTTCAGGCGCCCATAAATCATTCGGGAAGTTACAATGTTAACCCTTCAAATTAACTAAAATAACTCAACTATGAATATTTACATGGGGAACCAAAACATGAGACCCCCCTTTAGGTTTATTTATGTAAAAAAAGTGTCTTAGGCCTAATGCCCCTGCATCAGACTCCCCATGTTCAAATGATTGATGATCTCTTGATCATGTGCTTTATTTTTATTTTTATTTTTTCTGCCTGGATACCATACTTTGTTTTGCAACTGGTTATTTGTTGCAACATTCTTCTTTCGCATTCCTCCTGGCTTCCATATTTTGGTCTGCATCTTTGCACTTGCTATGCCCTCACAGTCTGTGACTGTCTTGCTCTTGCTGCTGCGGATTCTCAGTCTTCCTGCTGCTGTCCTCCTTTGAGGCATCTTCTGCATCAGTTTCCTTATCAATTCAATTTCTCTGTCTAATCCTTCCTCTGACTGTTGGATACTTACTTTTGTTTGTTGCATTATTATTTCTTCAGTTCTCACTGCTGCCCTATTCGCCACCCTATCATCCATGCCCTCTCTGCAACAGTAAAACTTATGCTCCTCTGCTGGCAACACTTCAGCTTGTTGCTTCAACACTCTCTCCAGCAACACTCCAAGCTGTTGCTCTGGAATTTCACCTTCTTTTCTGAATATCTTCAGCAAACATTCCCGCCATCTCCTTTGGCCAAACAAATCTTCTCCATGCTGCAACTCAGGTTCAACATCTTCTTCTTCTGCCTTGGCAAGCTTCCGCAATTACCTTCCTTCTTCTTGATTGACTCCAGCAATCAAACAAAGTTCTCTAGCCACTGTATCTTCATCTTCTTTCAGAGTGAAACTCTGGTTCTCCACTGCTGTAGCAGCCCCAACAGTCTGTCGTACAGTCTTCTCTTTAATCTTCCTTGGGCTATTCGAACAAGCCAATTCTTCCTTGCTACCAATAGCAACAATCTTTTCCTGCATATGAGACATGGTTGTCTCATTTTCATTCAGCTTCTCATCCTCATTCTGCAACAGCTCTTCTTCTTCTAAGACAGCTCCAAGCGATGGATAGTCTTCTACTTTTCCTATCAACATGGCCACTTCATTAATTCCAAAACCCCAAGACCCAATGGTCCCTACTGATGATTTAATCAGCAATTCTTTTCTATCTTCATCCCATTGTGTCTTCACATTCTGCAACCCCCAATTCTGAAATTGAGGTCTTCTCTCTTGTATGGAATCCTATTGGTTCAACATACTCTCTAGTAGCTCAATTTCTCCATTCCATGGTTTAATGTCTTCCACAGAATTCTCCTTCTCTTTCAATTGACTGCCCCATGCTGTCAACTTATCTCCATCATCAACAGGATCTGCATTCATCAAACATTTGTTAAAACAAAGTCCACAAGGCCTCAGAGCCTTTCCTTCTTCTGTCAGTATCTCAGTATGTTGTCCCAACTGTCTCTTCTTCTCAACCAGCACATCAGAATGCTGATTCCAATTCTTCAAACATTTCTTGAGACCATCAGCTAATATCCCTTCTGCACCATCCTCTTCAAGGATGTCTCTTTTCTCCAGCTCATAAAAAGGAACTTTACTCTTCCCATTCATCTCTGTCCTTACCATCTGAACACCTTCTCTCTATGGTTCTGTCCTCTTCTCATGCCACAATCTTGGCATCTCACCACAATCTTCTTTATCTTTTGCTATCACTATCTCCTCAGTCTTCATCAGAATAAAATCCTGATTTCCCATCTCTGCAAAGACTCCAGCTACCTGTCCATCATTCTCCACATGGCCATTTAACAAAAGCATCCTATTATTATCAGCATTAATGACAAACTCATCATCAACCCCAATGAAACAATCTCTTCGACCAAATAAGGAATTAATGAATTCCTTCTGCTGCAGTAGTTCAACATTTTCTTCATCTGAAAGATACTCATCATACTTTACTTGGCAACAATCAACTTCATCTTTCACATTTTCATCATGTGAACTGCCTTCATTAACACCTACATTCACACACAACTCGTCAGATGCAAAAACACAAGACCTCATGGTCTCGATTGGTGATTTGGTCACCAAATCTTTCTGTTGTTCCAAATCTTCTATATTTTCCAGAGATCCTTCAATGGTATCTTCTTCAGAGTCCTCAAGCTATTCAGCCTCCAGCTTCTAGCCAATATCACAAACTAAATCCCTTCTGCTTCCAATATGTTGGAAATCAGGATCTTTCTCCAACTGTGCATGGACATCCTCAAAACATGTAGCTGCTCCATTTTCTTCCTTAGTGACAACATCAACAATTTTTTCTCTCTCACCTACTGTTCCTGCAAACATACAAAATATGTCAGATGTAAGGCTCTTGGACCCCTTGGTCCCACTTGAAGCTTCAGTCTCCAAGTCCTTCTCCAGATACTCAATTACTCTGAGTATTTCCTTTTTCTTCCGAGCATTCATCATCTACTCCTTCTTCCTTTGTAGCCGCTGCCACCTTATCTTATTCTTCATGAGCCAACCAACTCTCTGGCTTTCTTCTATCCTTCTCTTCAGTTCATTAAACTCTTCCTTGATCTCAGCAAATTCTTTCCAATACTCTTCATTTGTGAGTCTCTTCCTCATGCCATTTTATTTGGCATCTTCCCACACTCTTCTGCTGTGGCCTCTTTCAGAACCTCTGCAATCACTGTTATCCCTGCTATGGCTCTCAGTAGCCATTTACTTCTTTAGGAGTTCTTCACTCACAAGCTGCACTAAGCCTCTGCAACAGCAAGCTCTCGTGCTGCAACTCACCTCACCAAGCTTCTCTCCTGAGATCCAGCTTTTGGAAAGTACTGGTTCCCTCTCTTTGGAACCTTTTGAGCACTCTCTCTACTCTCTAGGCTTCACTCTGCAACTTTCTCAAGAACACCCCTTTTCTTCTTTCATCCAACCTCAGTTGGGAATTATTTCAGGTTGTGCCACACTCTTTATGCACTCAGAATCCCTTGCTGGACTCTTCTATCACTGCTCTCAAAGCTTGTGATCTACTTCTACTGAGATGTCTTCCTCAATTTCTTTCACTCTGTATTCTGCAAACAATACCTTCCAACCAGAGTTCAAATAAGGCTCATCATCTTACCTCTCAAGATCCCTGAATGATCTTGTTCCTTCTCTCCTCACCTACACTGCATCTACCTGCTGCAATCTTCTGTCTTCAAATCCAGATTCTTTTCATCTGGAGACCTTCATTGCATGTCAAATCAAATATGCAATTTTCTCTATTAAACAGATTAAAACATCAACTATTCTTTCATGTTCAGTACATGTGCATTTCAAAAACAAACTCTTCAATGAGATAACTAAATTCTAGCTCTGATACCACTTGATAGAGAGGCCACCCATGGCCCCGGTCTACCTTGGTCCCAACCTCAATCTGTGTGTAAATGCATCCAATATTTCTTTCCAAATTATCTCCCCAATCTGGCTTTCATTCTCTGTTCTATTTTCTTGGTCTGGCCAATTAAATAAATCTCCAAGCCAAGGTCTTGCAGTCTCACTACTTAATTTCTTCTTTCTTATTTACTTATCAATTTCATAGAAATTGATAAGTGAATACTCTAGATGAATCTTATATTGAACCAAAATAGTAAGGCTCCCATATTAAAACCTCGGTCTTTTAACTACACGCCTGAATCACAATTCGTATGGCCCCCACTTCGCAAATTCAAACATTATATGCACGCTACGATATATCAATGTGTATATTTCGGCCTTCTCCAAAGTCATTGGAAGAATTAAACAACCAACGGCACCATACATACTTATATTAAAACCCCGCAAACCTTAGTTTTAAAATGTTCCAATTAATATAATTTAGAACTGGGCCCCAGCGCTGACGAGCCTTCCACATTCGACGACTGTTATCACGTCGCCTCACTCCCATTGATCCAACGAATATCGCACGGGCTACTTTTGCGCACAATAACGCGCGATGGCGCGCAGTGGAGGCGGTTTTCCAAAGTCGCCTGGGGACACGTGTCACCCTTCCTGTGGAATCGCTCCCGATTCTTAAATACCGCTTGCCCGACGAAAGGTGGTGCGATGAAAACCACCGGTTTCTCTAAACCGCTTTCACTGTTCCTCCGGTCATGGTTCCGCTTCCTCGACGCGCCAGGTTCCGTTCAACTCCATCAACGCTCCATTCCGTTGCACTCAGGTTCTGCCTATTCAAATTAACGTAGTTCTAATGCGCCTTCGCCCCTTGTTATACAGTGCTCGTCCGATGAACACCAATATCACTTATGCATGGATTAAAGCCATGCCTCTGTTCATGGCTTATACTCACGACTATATCACTCCACTGTCAATAGTGTCGAGAGTATTTACAATCAATCCCGCTAACTGTATACAGAGCACCATTAATCCCATCGTCGGGTTCTTAGTTATCACGGATTTCGATTATCCTCCATCAGGATGCATGCATATGTTCACATAGAACTTATTCAAGAAAAGAAGATATACATTCACACATAAATTAAATCCACAAGGCACAAATAGACTGAAACATTTCTTATTTACACAATGGATTGAATTACAACCACTGCCTGGCCAGATCTTCAATCTGATGGCCTTCTTCCCCTATGCAGCTCTCTGCAGGTACAAACAGGTCTAGGTGCAGGCTCGTGCAGGTCTGTGCAGCGCCCCGACTCTATCACAGAGGTTTATTTTTATACATATTGGAAATTAGTTGATTGACTTCCTTGATGACTCTTGGACTCCTAAAGCTAGCCTAACTTCTGAAACTGACTATCTCTTCAGGCGTCCATAAATCATTCGGGAAGTTACAATGTTAACCCTTCAAATTAACTAAAATAACTCAACTATGAATATTTACATGGGGAACCAAAACATGAGACCCCCCTTTAGGTTTATTTATGTAAAAAAGGTGTCTTGGGCCTAATGCCCCTGCATCAGATTCTTTCCTAGGAACACCCTGTGCTAAACAGCACCAGCAATCTCTTCTAAATAGCCCAAGATTGCAGTGGAATGTCACTTGACAATTCCAGATATAAAAGATCATCCATCAAAATAATCCCAGATGCCTTTTTCCTTTGCCTTCATCTCCTTTATAATGATTGAGCCACCCCAAGCCTTGGCCCTAATCTCAACTGCGCTGCCTCATGTGGACAAGATCCTCCAAGTGGGACAGCGCTATTTGACCAAATCAACCAAACAGTCTCGGTGCAATGCACACCTCTTCCATCATGTGTGCTTCATTTGCACATGACCTCCACCACTCGATCATTAATGCTCAATGACCCTTTGTTTGACATCTTCAAGATCTTAGTTGACTGAATCAACCCTCCATGATCTTCTCATTAAATGAGATAGAATCTCCAATCTCATTCACATTAGTAGTTGCTCAACTACCCCTTTTTGTAGATCTATTTTAGATTAATCCACATTCACACACACAAAGTGGATATTTATTCTTATTGAGGATTGTGGATCACTCCACCCTTTTATTTACTCAATTCCTTAAGAAAATCAAGGACTCTAATATTCCAAATGTAATGTGAAAATTTGGGAATATTACAGTGATTTAACTTGATATTTACGAATGCTGATATTAGGCTAGTTATAGAAATGAGGGTTGTTTGTTTGATTGATTGATTGGTTGGACATCATGGATGCATGGACTATTCCATTGGGATATGGAGTGAAAAGGCTGGAATGGAACATCAACACCAAGAGCATCACATGACAAGCTAACTATGCTAAATGGATCTTAAGAGCTGTATGAATTATGAGGTGAGGGAAAGAGTGAGGTTCAATAGTGACTAAACAGCAGTTAAGAATTATTTAATCAGACTTCAGAAGAAAACATTCAGATTGTAAATGCCGACAGAATTAAGGTGCTCCAACAACAAATATTAATATAAAATTTCTGATTTACAATTAGATGAACATATGCATAGCACGGAAAACAACATAAACATTTAAAATAGAGAATTATCATATCACCATTTTGACACAGCTCAAGAATCCTGTAAATGGTCTTTGATTATTGATGTCCAGGTCCAAAATGACAGTGCTCCAATATATTTTTCTTACAAATT
The DNA here is from genome assembly GCA_034641835.2 of Pinus albicaulis. Lineage (NCBI taxonomy): Eukaryota > Viridiplantae > Streptophyta > Pinopsida > Pinales > Pinaceae > Pinus > Pinus albicaulis. The sequence goes on from JAXQQM020069319.1 coordinate 63,351, forward strand.
AGGGGCTAAGAACATACAACCCTTGATAATGGAAATTCTAGCAGTATTTAACTAAAAACTAAGTCGGTTGCCCTAATATTTTTTGGCAAAATACCTTAATTACAAAAAAACTGAAATTATACAAGTGTGGCCATGCAATGCTCGAATAAAGGAAATCTTCGACGAACACCGTCTGTAGAATTTATTATGGTAACTCTTCAAGAATGAAAAACTCAGGTGGCTCTTTGCGAATCAACAAAGTGGCTTGGAGGCAGTTGTGATGGTCTCGAAGAGGCAACCAATGGAGGCTCTGACATCTGGCTCTATTTTGCATAAAACTGGCATTTATTAATTAATCTGGTATAATGCTTGCCACTTCTCATTGATAGGTATCGGTGTTGGTGCATTCTACTGCTTTTTCGCTTCTGCACAACAGTTCTGCCTGAATGTCCTTTTCCCGACTCAACCTCCCGTGTTGGCATGCCTTTTCGTGGCTTATTTCCAACATAAGTCCTTTATGCCATCATAATATAGTAAGTTTGGTTAAAACGCCTTTTGTTGCCCGCCTCAACCTTCTTGCCAATTTTAAACCCTTTTTCAAATAAAACAGTGCAAAAATCATTTTCCCGGACCTGAAAATGTTTAAATTGTAGTTCTGAAACCGCATTGCATCTACGCACTTTGCAGTATTTACAATCTAAGTTGTGAAGAATGTAATCGGTGGTGTGATGCGAAGTGGAAGGTAACGGAGAGGGAAAAGTGGGACCAAATCGCAGCCCGAAGATCACACATTTTAAAGTTTAGCCGTAAGCGGGGTAGGTAAACACTAAATCCTGCGAAGTGCGAAGCGCGGGGAGAAAGGAAGTGATGTGGAGGAGAGGTGGGGCCCAACTGCCGCCCACACATCGCAAGTCTTAACTTTTAGCAACAAAGGTAAACTATAAGGGATGCAAAGTGAGTTGTGTGTCGATTAGATGATGATGTGGAAAGATGGGGCCCACTACGTCAGCGAAGTTATAAAGTGACGAATTTTTTAGTAGTAAGGTACTTTTATGATGTTTTATATGATATGTCAATGCATTTCAACGTATTTCAAATGGCTGTGGAGTGGGGGCGGAGATACTGTGGTGGGGCCCGACCGCATCACAAGTTAAAATAAATAAATTGTGGGCGGTTTAATGGTAAGTGATAATATTTATGATGTGAGATGGATGGCGGGGGGAAAGCATGACATTTCAAGGGGACTAGCCCACTTTAATCATAATCGGGGAGATGGGAAGTGGAGTTAAAACAATGGTACAATGGTGAAAGAAAAGGTAAAGTAGCAATATAAAGTGGAGAAGGCAGTAGAGGTAAGTTCTAACACTTTTAAAGGAAAATGAGAAGAAAGAGGGTTGTAATGCAGGTGAATGGGTCCCACTCCATTACATATCGCCTTAGGAATGTTATACATGAACTGAAAACCCAAGGTTGGTTTTCAGAGGGGTCCTAAGGTGATAAGTAGTAATAGAGAAAGGGGTGTGAAATTTCAGAAGGGCGACACATAGTGGGGATGGTGGTAAGGGATACCACCCATTTCGAACCCCCCCTGCCCCCTATGGTTAAATTTCGAACGCTATGGGGAGTGTGAAATGAAACAAGGACCGTCAAATGAGGAGGGGGTGAGTGGAGATGGAGGAAAGGTGGAGGACAATGACGTGATTGGTTTCATTTCTTTGTTGTTCATAGGAGACTTGTTCATGACTTGACCCACTTAGGGTGCACAACTCAACCCAAACACATTCAAGGCCCTACCTTTGCTTGTTTTTTTAGCCTTAACTACTTTCTTTGTTGCCTTTGTTTCCTTTGACTCTTGCTTTGGAAAATATTTTGAATATTTGAACATTGACATCTATGTGAAATATGAAAAAATTGCAAAGAAAAAGTACACAATCACCTTGTGATACTGTAAATTACAGGGTTCTAACATTGGCTCTAGCTGGGGATGGAAGCTCCTTTAGGAGGTGTGAAGAACACAGTAGACTAGTAGCCTAATCCATTGGGTTGATCCCACAACTTGTACCTTGATTTGTTAGACAAATTGGAGACTGGAAACTAGTTGATTGTTCCTCCTGACTTTGAATGATAGAAATAGTCCAGATGCTTGGCCAGCTAGCTTATTAGCATACTGAGATCTAAAGTGAAACTACAATTGCACTTATCCACTGCAATCCGTTAAGATGAACATACTATTGCATCTTGAAAACTTGAATTGTGAGACCAGAACTGTGCTGAAACACACTGATACGAAAATGAAAAGCAATCCAAACAAAAACTAGAAATATGCTCAGATACTGAGCTTATTTTCACACTTACCTACCCTAATCTAACTTGGAGATGATATATACACTAATTGAACTCCTTTATCCAATGCAACCAATCAATTAAATGACTACATGATTAATCCTTGTCCACCTTTTTGAGTAGGTTGAAAAAACAAAAGGGCCACTCCCATCTTACTTGCCTTTGAACAACAGTGCTCAAACCTTTCCTTAAAATCTGCAACAAACCATTCCTAGCATAGCATACTACTTCTTTAGATGATTCTAAGAAACCAACAAAAGGATCTTGGAAAAATACTTGGCCCTGAGGATTTAAATAACAAGATTCATTTAGGGATGCTCCTTTTTCCACTTTGTCATGCTCAAGATCCATCTCAAAGAGAATATCTACACATTCTTCATGGTCATCTAACATGACATCCTCATTATATACCACTATGTTGTCCTCAAGCAAACCTGATATGTCTTGACTGAGTTGGCTGAATTATGTTTAAAGGCCATCATTTTGATGAATAGGAGCACTTTCTGGCCATAGGCCTTATTGAGAAGGAAGAACATCATCAGTATCGATATGTTCTTCTATTTCTTCATGAGGAAATTCCTCAGTACATAAATCAACAATAGAACAAAAAGAAATAATCTCTTCCTTATGTTGTAGCTCCTAGAGACAGTCTAGAGTTGTGATAGACCAGTGCCTAGGACATCTTAGCATAGCAAGGAGCATATAATATAATGTAGGAAGTTGTCAGCTTCAACTCACATGCTATCTCCTGTAAACAGGGAAATAAAATAGAATGGGACCAAACTCTCAGAAACTGACGCAGGAAAAGAGATACTGCAGAGATATGATGCAGAACTCTAATACAAAAGCAACAGACAATTCAGAGACAGTTTACTGCAAAGCAGGCCGATTCAGAAATACTTCACAGACATAAATTATCAGAAGGTGTACGTAGTGAAAGAAGTATTAAGAAGATACTAGTTAACATCACGGGGGCGTCACTAATAAAGCAATATTATATCACGTGCGTTCATATTGGGGTAAATATTTTTAGTAAAACCCAAAACATTATATTGGACATATAACCATGGGTTAGAGGGTTTTTTTTATTACATAGGAAATATAAATATTTTAGGGTATTTATTATTGATTTATTTGGCCAAATGGCTTGTTGTGCGGGCATGTCAAAAAATAAAAAAAGCGCCTCCGACAATTTTGTCATTGGAGCGCATTCCATTGCGAGAGAACCATTGCCATTGTCGTTTGATTCGATTCACCGTATCAGAAATTCACCAGAGGCCGACCACAATTTTTTCCATTGGAGCACGTTCGATTCAGCGAAGGTTCATTTCCATTCGATTTAGCAGAGGCCGACCATTGACATTAGATTCAGCAAATGCGGACGGGCATTGCAAACATCAGAGGCGGACGGACTAGGGTTTAGACAGGCGGTGGACGAATTTGAGATTCACAAGCAAACTCTCTTGTTTCTACTGTAGCTGCTGGTGATATCCATTGATATCTGCTGGTGAGTCTAGTTTTTCCGTAGAAATCGCATTCTCAGAGCGCTAGAGCAGAATACTATCATTTTTTTCAACGAGAAAGTTGCTTCGTTGAAGGAAAAGAACGATTTCGCAGTCTAATTATGGCATCTCCATTCATATTTCTTTCTCTCGCTCTGAGCGGCCCAAGACCCGCCTTCACAAGCCCGGGGAAATGGGAATGGCCTTCGAAAGAGCTTCAATGTCAATGTGCATTCCAAGGTTCTCGCCAAGAATCTTTGCGCCTCCACCCCTAGCCAATAGCCCCGCGAGTATCCTCGGGAGAGCACCGTCTCCATTCAATGATTCATTTTCCAGGGAAAGCCGAGGAGATCAAAGAGAAAAATGGGCCTAAGAACATCGGGGCCTCATAAATCTGCAAGCATGAGGTCGCCCACACCCAAAGGCATCAAAATTTTCATGGCCCCGACGTTTTCGACTGCTTCTAAGGTTGTTGAACCCGCAGAAAGAGGATTTTGATGGAGAAAAATGAGACTGTTGGTCATCCTACTTCTTCAATGCAATCACTGCCAAACTCCTAGTGAAATCTCCATCCGTGCCGAAGCCTCAAAATTCGGTCCCTGTATGAGCCTATGATGGAAGATAGCCCACTTGCTAGAGAAGAGCATGAAGAAGTTTCAATGGATTTTATGGAGGTGGACGAAGTCCAATCCACGCCGAGACTAAAAGTAAGGCTCGCAAGGTTCTTTTGAAGCCGGGTTTGTTTCCAATCCCGACGAGGGAAAGGAACCTAACCTTGACTTCGCGAGGAAGGTGAGTCATTAGCCTTTCCGGCTCGGTTCTACGACCACGGCGCCGAGCCCACAATCCTTCCACCCTATGATCCTAAGACTAATTATTTGTCTCTCCGGCCTCGGCTTCTTCGTTATCGTCCGTAAAGAGACTTAGAGTTGAGAGTTGGGGGGACAAGATTGTGGGGAAAGCAGGGGGTTTTTGGAATCTGACCGGAAAGTAGGCTTAGCGAAGTCACGTAGATTAAGAAAATACGAGTCCCCTGGGAGACCAAATGGCTTCGTAGGTATATCCACCGATTGTAGAGAAATCCATGAGGTTGAAGAAAAAGAAATAGCATCGATTGATAAATCGAGGAAACGCCCTGCAACACTCGGTGGTGCGGCCTTTGAACCTAGGTTGAATATTTTTGAAAACGAGCGGGCAATGTATGATGATGAAGATGAGGAGGAGGAGGAGAAGCCCTCCGGTTGGTTGAAAATGTCATTGATTTTTTGTATTTGTTTTGCTATCTCGCTTCGGTTGCTTTGTTGGGATCGGGAAGCCCCGGTCTTACGCCACCATCTCTCGTAGAACAATGCATTGGTTAATGGTGATTTTTATGCCTCGGCGATGAATGTTGTTAAATATGTACAAGGGTTTTGGAGAAAGGATTTTGTCAAAGATATGAATCATTCTCTTTTACGGTATTCAAGGGAAAAAAATCGATGTTATTGTAGAGAATGTTAAGTTGTGGGTTGATTCATCCTCGACCGAGCGAAAGGTGCTAACAAATTCTGTTATGGAAAGAACAATGGAGAACTCCTTTAAGAAAACCCATAACAGTGGTATTGAAGGAATGGGTAATCATCTTGGCTTGGAAACTATTGTAGAAAGGTATATCAAGGACCATAGCCTTTCCTCCGATGAGGGCCCTACTGGAGAAGGGGAGTAGCACAAAGGCTACTATGAAAGGATTCGATCAGTTTTTTGCTTCTTCGGTTCATAATGAACATTCCACCCAAATATCCAGCGCAAGGGAGGGAGGGTATGTTCCGAGGGGAATACTAAGCTTGAAGCTGATCTTCACACAGTGCATCCGAGAACTCGTCATCCTCCGGAATGCAAGAAAAAGACAATAAGGTTGGAGTACAAGAACATGGAGACTTAATGCCGTTATCTTCTCCAGAAACCTTTCCTCGTTTAGACATACCTTTATCCTCCTACTCGACATAGATGATGAAAATGATAGATACGGTTTTGAGGAATCTATGTTCTCATATTCTTCATATAGAATAGACATTTCGTCACATTTCCGAGGAATCTCTCGCCTATGGTTCATTCGAAGAAGCGGATAATATCAATGAAGTAGCGGACATTGATGAGATTCTCAAAACTACCGTCGTTCCTAACCATGACTAGAATTTTGCATCAGTTGTTAGCGAAGATTCGGAAGTCGTTGAACCTTGGTTTCACAGAGAAATACAAAATTCAAGCAAGAATCCGAGGCACTAGACATGGACGACCAAACACCCGAGAATGTGACTGTCGAAGATGAAAGTTATAATGCTTCTCCTTCAAATGTAGATGGTGAGTACCTTGTGAAGGAGTTACAATTCACAAAGACGATCGACTCTATGATTTCCCAAGTGGAAGAGAGAGCACTAGAAGAATCTCCTTCATCCGCCGCAAGAGACTTCATTGGTTCTAGAGTTGATGCCTCCACCCTTCCAAAGAACTCGGTAAGAGAGCTTCGCCTAGTCCAACTATAGGTTTATCAATTCTAGTAGCTACCTGCATTAGCTGCTATTTATTTTTGTTTCTCGCCTCTAGGAGAAATTCTAAAATCCCTAGTGAAGTTGGAGGGAAATCAGCTTAAAGCAACGAAAGAACCAGGAAACATTTACTACTACCCATACTCTAGGTTGCGGGTTTATGTCATCCCCTCAAAATAGAATAGAGAAGCGATTAAATTCCGTGCTTTCTCCACCTTGTGTGGAATTACTTGCCGAGTATTTTCCGAGCGAGAGATGAGCGACTCGGATAGAAGTATCATCGATAGAGCAAGTGCATATGACAATATTGCTCGGACATATGAAAGAAGGTCAAGAAGAGGAGACATCATATCCTCTCGCAAGCGATCAAGAGTATTCGACTACACCGAGAGTTTTTCCACGAGACTCACCTTCTTATGGAAGCTTTACAACTTATGAGAAAATTGTCCGAAAAGAGGGTGGTCGAGATGAGGAGCACAAGGTAGTCACCCCGGTGAGAAGATCGAGTAGAATCCACAAGCAAGCGATATCTCCTCTGTGATGTGAAGATGAAAACAAAGAGGGTTTTTTTACATCCCCCTGGTTCACATGGCTCATCCTATCCGATGAGCAATATTTCTTTTATTGTTCTTGGGCATCATTTTACATTTCAGTAATTTAATTACTTTGCTTAAACGATGCATTCCTCATTAGAATGGCGACAAGGCAGACAAGATTACATATGGGTTATCTTAGTGCTCTGTGATTAAATGATTAGTTACTTGTGGATTTAACTGGTTTTTATTTGAAGGGGAAAAAAACTAATGTACATATGGGTTGTCCCGGTTCTCTAGTATCGAACCGAATTAGTTATTTATGGATTTGACTCGGGTTTTTATTTTTAAAAAAATATGTAATTTAAATGTAATTTACTTCATATAATATAATAAAATCATTCATTACTCGAGTGAAATACTTCATATAATACTCCTCTTCTTCAAACAAATGCAAATGCGAGAATCCCCTTCTAGTTTAGTTTCCCGGGTTTGTCATGGTCACGTTGTAACAAGTTCTCGTATGATATTGTTTCCTCCTCACCTTCATTTTTTATGTACCTTATATACCCTTGCAATTGTTGGTTCGTCTTAAGATTCTTTTCAATTTGAATAGCGGAGAGATATTTTCGAGTTCGAAAGTCGGTATCTGCAGAGAATTTGAAGGTGTCAATTGAGATTGGCGGGTGTGTCACACATATTTGTTATGATGTTATGATCTCCAACACGGAGAATAGCTCCATGGCATCGTCTAAGCCTAAAGGAAAGGAGGATTTCTTCGATGAGGATTAAGGTTTTCTAGCTTGATTTGCCTAGTTTTCCTTTTGTCTTATGTTTCTTTGTTTGAGGTTTTGAAATGTTTAACGGCTTTTTTTCCATAAGAAGTCGGTGTTCATGAATTCTTTATTTCCATGGACACATAATGCGAGTCGTTTTCTTCTTGTGTGTGAGAGAAAGGATGCATTTTGGGTGAGTCATGAAGAGCGGATGTAGTGGGTTTGACCTAGCGCTTTGCAAGTATGTTTGGAACCAACTTTATATAGAGGGAGTCCAGGGAGAAGAGGGTTTTTGTATGATTAGCTTTGGGTTTTGTTAATTGGAGTCCGAGTTCTTGGTTTTTCTTGCATAAAGGGTTGAGCGATGGATTGCCCTTGTTAGGTGGAAATTGCTAGCGATGGTTGTCCTTGTTAGGTGGAAATTGCCAACAAGATATGTTGGTAGTTCAAATCTGATAAGAAGTTGAATACCAATATGGTATGAATGGATGATAAGTACAAAATTTAAAAAAATAATGAGGGGAAAGGGTTTGCCACAGTTATCAATAGCCTGCAGTCTCCCCTCCACGCTTGAGCTCTGTTCTCTCTTTTGTTTGAGGATTGATGTATGTTGCTTAGATGGTGGGATAAGAGTTGTAAAATTAAAGTGGCCGGGCTGCGAGCTCCCAAGCTTGGTTCCCCCTTTTGTTTAAAGATCGGTCCGTGTTGCTTAGATGATGAAATATGAGCTGTTGTAAAGTTTGTAAGTGGTCGGTGTAGAGCTCCTAAGACATTATGAGAACATGGGTGCCGAAAAGGCATGAAACTATGTTTAAACCCGCAGCTTTGCCAACCCTGAATTGGAAGAAAAAGAACCAAAAATTACTACGAGCACTTTATATTTCTTTAAAAATTTTTATGTACTGGATAATTTGATTATCGAGTATCTTCTATTCTGCAATACAGGGGGATATGATTATATGTGTATATTTGCAAGTTTGATTTTTTTCTATATGTTCCTTTACGCACTACTCGGGGATATCAATTTATGTTTGCATTTGGGGATTTGATAATTGGAGTATATTCTAATTTGTCAAGTCTGGGGAAGCCAGACATTCCGTTGGACAGGTTTCTTTGATCGCATCACGGAGATTGTTGCAGCCACGACTCTTACACGGATGGGTGAGGTCGGCTACGGAGTTGACACTACGACAGTGCTTGCCCAATGGAGAATAGAAAATTTGGCTTCTTATACTTCCTACAGAAGTCCGATCCTTTCAAGATAGGGGGTGTGGAATTGGTAAGCATCTTTATTCTGTTATTAAATCTATTTTTTTCTTGAATCCCGTGTTGGAAACTTGCATTTTTTAGTATGTATTATGCCGACTAGATGAGATGCCAAAAAAGAAGTTATGTGCAACTTCCAAGTTCATGAAAATTTATTGTGTGAGACTTTGCTTGTGAAACATTGGTGATTTTTATTTTGTCGATTATCTATTTGCTATAGTAAAAGAGTAACAAGCTCTGCGATGAGCATGGGAGGATTTTATCTTTTTTTATTCCTTGCAAGATTTGTAGATGTTTTAGACTTCCTATCGTGTCTTAAGTTGGCTTTAATTTTCTGATTTTATGAATCAAATCATTAGTTCTAAGAATATGGGTTCGACTCATCAAGTCCTATATTTTCTACATTTTATTCTCGATTTGTTGGTTTTTGCGATCCGAATCTCTCTAAAGGTTGATTTTGGCATCATAGTTTCTTTTGTCTTAGTGTCAAGTGAATATCTTGCTTTAATTTCTTCATACTTCCTGCCTTTGGACATTTTATTTCGGATTTTTAGGTTTTTTGATCCGTGCATTACCCAAGGCTTCTCTTCCTTCCTGGGCCTAAATCATATTTTTTTTGGGGGTCAATGTGATTTGATTTATGATGAAGCCAAAGTTCATTTCCATTTCCAATGTCAATTTCCTGCATCATTGTGTTTGTAAGCTACATTTATTTGGCCACTATACTCCTATTTGACCATTATTCTTCAGCCCTACTCTTCTACTTGATTGCCACTTGATTTAAGATCTACAAAATGAGCGATTCTTGTTTTAGTTTCATGGCTATTGTTTGAAAAAATGTGACATATACATTTTACCGAGGTCTCCTATTTGAAAATCTAGGGGCTAGTAACATACTTGGGTCATTGTCTCCCCTCATTAAACTTTATGAGAAACCTCACCCTTCAATAAGAACGGTGTTCCCCAATAGCTCTTCATATGAAAAAATCAAGGAAGCATCCCCTTGAAGTAATTTTTATAGATATAATTTGCAATAAAAACATGTTTAAACAAACACATTTTTTATTAGAAGTGCGTAATTATCGCCTTCCTTTTTAAATTTTAATAATCAAGTGAGAATATTTCAAATCCTATGGTAGGCCATTTGCTTTTGAACTTAAGAGATATACTAGCTACAATTGCATCTACTTTCCCTTGTTCTTCATGCCACTTATAAGTTATAAGTTATAACCTATGAAACCAAATCAAACAACAACATCAATATCATAAGCATTACAAGATAAATAGCAACATCAATATCATAGGCATTGAAAGATAAAGAGTATTTTTTTAATGAATTAACCAACCTCTTGTGGTTAGAATGTGCGTGTCGGGAAGAAGCTCGATTTAATGTTTGTGATTGCATTTTTTTTCTTTTCAATTATTTTTTTGTCCCCGCCCCTAAAAGTATTGATAATGTACTATCTTAAATGTACAATTTTTTTACAGATGAGGGAAGGGGTTGCTTAGACCTCGATTTAGATGACATGACTCATAACACTCTGGTTTTAATTTTGTAGGCACATTTCAATAGAAAAAAGTAAACTATCATATGCACGATGTTTTCCCAGAACCTTCAAAGTTGTTGAAGGAGCAACCTCCAATAACATCATTTACTGTTCAAATTGCAGGGTATCAAGACTTTCAGTAAAGGCTATGGTACCTTCTGAAAGTTCGAAAACCTGCTGGCCGCCGCCTTCATGAGGGTTAAGGTGCCCAGAGGGTTTTCCTTTTATTATTCGGTCATCTTTTTCTGGTATTTTGTGCACAATTCAAGTGATTGCATTAGGAATTCTGAGCAGCTGACAAGAAGGTCGGTTCAGGGAAATTGCAGCTGCTCATTTTTGGGCGGTTGATATTTTTAGCAAGATGAATGTTGTAAAGTCACAGGTCTGGCAGCTTTGTAATCGTAAGCGTTATTAGACCAGGGGAGGAGGGAGGGGCATAGATCCAGAGGCAAGAATACAATAAAGGGAGTGAGTTCCATAGGTAATTGATCCACACGAAGGAGCCCCTTTTTCTTCTTAGATTTTTCTCTTTTTTTTGGAGAAGAGAGAGGCAGAGAATGAGCGTGCAGAGTGTGAAGACTCCTGTTGGCAAGTATGAGTTGGGACATACCCTTGGCGAAGGCACCTTTGCCAAGGTCAAGCTTGCCAAAAATATAGAGAATGGTGAAAACGTAGCCATCAAGATCCTCGATAAAGAGAATGTCCTCAAACACAAGATGGTGGAGCAGGTACCCTCATCCTTATTCATCTTTAATTTAATTTCTTGTTTTTTCATTTTTTTGGTTTGTTGTTTCAGTGCTAACCTATAGAACAGAGCCTCTTGAAATTCAAAATTTCACCCCTTTTGTTTTTAAATTTTGGACAAGATGTCCCAAATTTCCAAAAACACTCTTCTGTTTTTAATTTTTTTTTGGTTTGTTGTTTAAGCGCTAACCTATAGAACAGAGCCTCTTGAAATTCAAAATTTCACCCCTTTTGTTTTAAAATTTTGGACAAGATGTCCCAAATTTCCAAACACGACCTTCCTCACTCTAACCCAAAAATTTCTAACAGGCTCTTTTCCATTCTAGGTATTGTTGTCACAACATGCTAGAACCTCCCTTTGACTGAGAAGTTTTGGGTGAGGTTTCTATACTTTAAATAGAATTTGCACTTAGCCCACCTGCATGAAACATTCTCTATCCTTAAAACCCAAATCATGTTTATGTTTGTAGGAGATATAACCCAAAACTTTCGAACAGGCTCTTTTCCACCCTAGAAGTGTTACAGTTACAACATGCTAGAAGCTCCCTTTGACTGAGAAGCTTTGGTAGAGGTTTCTAGCTATTAAACACAATTTGCACTTAGCCCATCTACATGAAATATTCTCTATCAAGAAAACCCAAAGCATATATTTTTTTTAATGTTTACAGGAGATTTAAAGTTTTAAACTTGGTGGAGATACAAAACACTTATGAACACTTATGCTTGGCGACTCACCAAGATCGATCAACAGACAGATACATATATATTTTCTGTGGCCTCTCGAGTTTCACGTTGTGATGCCCTTCACATGGGTTACTATATATATATACCTTGTGGCACCTTTACCTTGGATGATGGGTTCTTAGGTATGTTTTGCACTGGATTCAATTTCTTGGTCATTATAACTAATTTTCATTGCAATTGCATAGTCATAGATGACATAGGCCCTGCTTACAGAGGCAGACAAGTGAGAATAGGGAGCTTGAGTCCATATAATCTTTTGAAACCCTAGTTTACTTTCATCTAGGGTGTAACATCTTTGATGTTGTAAAAGCTTGCTCTGTATCAACTTACTGCCAAGGCTTCTTTGGTTTGTGCTGTGACATCATAAGGTTGAGCAGGAATTTTTGTCATTGTCTTTAGATAGTGCACAGCCAAGATGAAAACAGCTGGTCAAAATGAAATCTATATAGGCATTTTTCTTACGTGTCTTTGATTCCTTGAGTTCTTAGACCTGTTGTCAGCAATTTGTAGGATATGTTGAAATCTTGGATATTTTCTGTTTGGTGGCATCAAATTTGAATTTTCCTCCTTGGTTCGAAAATGTACAAAATAAATGGTCAACACATGAGATAGGCACATAGAGCGTCCATTTCAAGGCCCAAAACTTCTGTGACTTCTTGTAGTTATATATTTGGTCTAAATTAAGTTAAGGTGAAAACTTGACCTTTTTCTTGCCATGTCTATGCTTTACTTTCAAGACTTCTGTTTCTGAAACCAAATGAAATTGCTAACTTTAAAGCATAAACAGACAATTTTAAACATAAAGCCCCCACTATGGCAATACATGAGTTTGGTTGCATAGCGTCTTCAGTCCTTTGTTATTGAAGTGAACTATGTATAGGGTATTTGTTCTGAATGCTACTTGGTTATGTGGGAAATGATTTGCTGATTGATGATCACTAGGTTCTATAGTTCAAATATCATAGCATTAAAAGACATCGGAGGTAAGACACTGAAATTGATATATGTGTTTCTGGGGGGGGGAGGTGTGCTTATTATGGTTGGATTATAAAAAAAAAGCTACGGTTTAAATTGAAGTCTGGTAAAGGCAATCCAACTGGTAAATACCTTTGAATGTTTTAAAGTAAATATCTAGTTTAAGAATTAAAGTAAATACCTTTTTGATTTGATGTATTTTGTGTAATCTCACGAGTTTAGTGGATATGCAGCCTCACTATCTGGGGGTGGGTGAAGTTCAGACACGTGTGATGGTTCTCACAATATAGACACATGTGATTTTGATCAGATTGTTGATATCTATTTGTTTCTTTCCAGTGTGAAGCGAGCAAATGGGCCAGTAAGCCAGTCTAGAGGAAATTCCATTGTAGTCCATCCTCAACCTAATTCTATTCCGAAGATTCAAAATGGTGGGCACATTCAAAGGCAACAAACAGGGGGAAATCCCACTGCAGGATCCTCTCAACCTAATGTTAATGTGAAGAGTTAGAATGGCGGGAATACTTAAAGGCAACAAACAGGAGGAAACCCCACCATGGGCCCCCTTTTTTTAACAATCATTATGTCCCACATGTAGCACACCTTTCACGGCGTTCCTTTCTGGCCTCACGAATTGCAATTTCTAGTTTTAGATGTTTCCATGTATGTATGTAACAACATCTATGTCATACCAGGTTGTAGAGCACCTTGTTACTCTCGGTGCAATTTCAAGAAAATAATATATATGGTACAACGGCCTTCCAATTGATGAAGTAAAACTTATGATGAGTGTGCCTTTCGTCCTAAATGTGTAAAATTTTTACGAAGCTAAGAATAGCTATGAAGTAAATCTAATTATCATATAAAAACAAGAAGCCTCGGCGGGTCATTGTGGATCCTACTTCGGATATTAAAGATGTAATGTAGAATAAGCCTAGAACCCTAATTGCTATTGAGGCCAAGTGGCCTCCAATAAATTACAGCATGAAAATAATTATTCAAGTGACACTTTCCATTAATTCCATTTCAGAAACGACAATATTAGTTGTATACCATGAACCATGTCGTCAAAATTTTAAGGTTTTAGGGTAAATAATTGAGATTGTTTTTGCTGAAACGGGCTTGGGAGGGTGTTGCTCGAATAGTTGTTTTGTACGGTTCTTCTTGGTGTACATTTGGATTACGTAGTTCCATCGTTATGCTTGAGATTGGCGTTGCGAGATGGAATTGATACCGAGATGTCTCTTGAATACTTGTATTGTACGGTGTAATTCCTCGATGTACATTGGCCTCAAATATAGAAAAGAAAGTACTTGAGCTCGTTATCACTCCTAGATGAGGATCTAAATTGGTGAGAGTTGGTCCTAGCTATTTAGTATTGTTTTTATATTCTGCGGTACCATTTCCTATTAACGGACGACGGAAGATAAGATAAGACTAGTTTTATTAATGGCGATGGGCGACGAAAGATAGGTCAATGGGGCTCAAAAGTACACCGGTTACAACACTATGGGAGTGCCCATTACTTGTCATTAGGGATAGATGTAAAAAGTAGAGGGAGAAGAAGCATCCACATCTATATCAATCACTGCGGGGCTACGATGTCTTTGCTTGATAATGCGGTAGGGAGTGTCAATATATAGTCTACATATTTAAATTAGTGCGGGAAAGGGGTTTGGCAGAATTTCAGCCTTGAGTAGGGTTTTATTCCCAACTTGAATCATAATCTAGAATGAGATTCTTGATTTTTCCCACAATAAACAGTCTAAATTAGCTAATTTGTAAGTCTACTTCAATTGTTACCAACCTATATCCTTTCTAAGCTAGATGATAGGTATCACGCGTTGTTACCAAATACGAATATTTTTTATTGTATTATTTTTGAGCCCGAGGATTGGCTTGATTGGCCTTGGAGTCGGACATTGAACTTCTCGGAAGTGGGATGTCACGAGTTCAACTCTTGTGATTCCTTTCAAGTGGGATGTCACGAGTTCAACTCCCGTGATTCCTTTGGGGTTATGCATTGTGTCAATCTTGATGGTCTACCTGGTTTACCATTTATGAATACTCGGATTCCTTTGAGGTTATGCACTCTAATCAATATCTTGATGGTCTACCTGGTTTACCATTTATGAATACTTGGAAAGTGACATGTATTTTTTATGTATTGTTTTGCTATTGCTAGTTAATCAAAAATTAAAATTAGACATGAGGAATAGGTTCAAAAGCAAAGGGCTTATTGGAAGTGAAAAGAACTAATGGAAGTCTATGTGCTTGTGCGTTAATGACCAGGCCTTAAAGTATAAAATTATGCAGGATTTTGATGTATTGAGTTGTCTAGCTAGATGCAAATAAGTCTTGAGTATATACGTATCATAGATAGCATGTTCTAAAGCTTATTAACAAAATAAATTTTAGTTGGTTGTTTTGCAAGATTTGATTCTTGAGGGCGATATGGTTGAGCATGGTGATTGAGCATTTAATATGTACAATGTCTTGACACATTTGGTGACATAAGAGAACCTTGATTTGAAAATGAAATTTATAATAATCTTGTGGATAGATAATAATGAGGCTTGTCAAGGGAAGTAATCTATAGACGGTGACCTATGTGTCCATGATTGTTTTGTTTCACA
Organism: Pinus albicaulis; assembly: GCA_034641835.2. Classification (NCBI taxonomy): domain Eukaryota; kingdom Viridiplantae; phylum Streptophyta; class Pinopsida; order Pinales; family Pinaceae; genus Pinus; species Pinus albicaulis. The sequence continues at coordinate 78,921 of JAXQQM020069319.1, forward strand.
TTTGTATACTAATGTTTAATGACAACATGACGGATCTTGCTTTGTCACAATAACCTTGACATACATGTAAACGACAATCTTCTTCGTGACATGGTGACAATGATCCCCTTTTGTGAACATTGAAGATTCATCTTGAGGTTGTTGAATATAGTTGTTACGGTAATTACGATTGAAGATTAATCTTGAGGTTGTTGAGTATAGTTATTCTGAGTAATTATGACTACATCTCCGGTGCTTCCAAATGGGCCTTGAAATTTCTAGTATCATTTTGAAAACACATTCTTGTCTTAAGCTAGTGAATATTGAGCTTATTAAATCTTCTCCAATCCAACCAAGATAGTGTTGTGACACACGAGATCCCTCCAAATGTGAAATCCCATCTTTGAAAGATGCTAACGAAAAAACTTGGGGGTAGACCTACCTATCATGTTGATGTTGGCAAGGTTCACAAAACATAGCCACATAATACCATCCATTTGAACTTGGAGGAAAGCTGTCTACAATGCTTACAAAATATTTTTGATAATCCCGAAAACAAGAAATCTAGCGGTAAGAGCTCTTTAAATCACATCACCAAGCTTAAAAAACCATTAATGCCATCCACATGGGTCGTTTCCAAATGATGTCTTAATAAAATATACGATGGCGCTCTCATTAAAACACTTAAATTAAAAACAACAAAGAGCAAATGTTTTTAGTTTTTTTTTCATTAAAGCGAAAGGAGAAGTCTCATAACTCTCATCCTCACCTTGCCTTTTCTTCTCTATATAACTCTCTGGCTTGTAACTTTTGTTGTTTCACCTTAATAAGACACTAGTTTGGGTACATGAGATTGTGGTTAGTTTTTTGAACAAGAAGCTTTCAAAGGGAAGAGGGTCTAGACTTGTGATTGAACACCTTATTTGGTGAAAACATATTCATGAAGATTGATCAATTGATTTTTCATCATCATATAGATCAGTTTCTATGTCATTTTATAAACATGCACATAATCAATCTTCATAAAACATGGTTGATCTTTGTATGCCTTAGACCATTAAATTCCACAAATCATAGTGAGATGTGTAGTGTGGATTGAGTAATCACATTGTGGGAATACTAATATGCATCTCTTATGTATATCACAAGAAGAAAGGTGAATTTTAGAATGCATGTGGGGTGATAAGAGAGGCATCATGTCATTATGTTAAGGATATAAATATAAGGGGTATAAAAAATGTTAATGAAAAAATGGATACCTACGATATCTAGTGAAAGTAGGGGGTTTTAAATTGGGAAAATGCAATGGGTTAGTATTGGTAGGGAGTTAAATAAAGTGATTTTTTAAAGGTATTTTCCAATATGTAGTCAAACTAAAGGGTATTGTTTAGTATGCCATGAACGCACGTGCTATGCCATAGGTTAATTGAGTGACACCCCCGTGCGAAGCAGCAAGTCCCTGCCGCTGAGATAAAACAAGGTAAGGGAGTGAGGGCTTGCTGGTGAGATAAAACAAGGTAAGGGAGCGAAAGACTTTGAAGCCATCATACCCGATCTTCTACAAACGGTTGTTATTCCGGTACATGTATTTACGTGAAGCAATGTTGAATTTATGTATTTCTATAAAGCAATGTTGAATTTTGTTAGCATATGATTATTCTGCTTTGAGATGAGTTGCTTGACTCTCAATTCATTCAAGTGTTGTTGTGTGAAGCGTTTTCCTACTACTAGTCTTCATGAGGGCAAGCACTGAAAATGTTTCCATTACAAATGTGTCCTTGGGAACAAGCTTCATTCTCCAGCTATTATTACTTTTGATTTTGCACACAACGCACAATGGACAGAAAATTGAAGATTTGCGGCTTTGCGCTATCAGTGGGTGTGATGCACGTGCTTAGAGTGCTTGCCACACAAGGTAACCAACTTATCCACAATTTCTTGAATTGGAACCCTTTGATAAAGAAGATTAATTCCTTAATATGTTTTTAAGATTGTGTATGCTACTAAGACAATGTATGCTACTAGTGACATCCACCTTTGCATGGTGTTAGTTCAAATATTTAAACGGGAAATTACTTCTTTTGAGACCTGGTTGTGGTTGTTTCAACTTCTATAGGAATTTCTTGAAGTTTTCCAATTGTAATTTTTTCTTCTCCTTAAGTTTAATTTTTTTCTTTTTATCTCCTCGTATTGTAAAAGAAACGGTGCATGTTTGTCGAGTGTATCCTCATGCCATGTACTATTTTTTTTAAATAGATATGCGCGCTGATAGTAGAGATCGGATTATCTTGTTTCCTGGGCATGTAATTCCTCTCCTTTGGATGGTATGTTGATTTTTTGTGTCCACATACACTTTCTTCCGCTTCGAGGTTGCATATGTCATGTATTGTCAATTGCTTTCACTATGTTCAACTTATATTAGGGATTGCGATAATAGGGGTGAGGCTATGGGAACTCTGGTTTTGCATATATGTCATGTATTGTCGATTTCTTTCACTTTGCTCAACTTTGTTAGGTTACGCGGTAACGGGGGTGAGGCTATGGGAACTCTAGTTTTTCATATAAAAATTAAAGAGTTAAAACTATACACCCAATACGGGGATGCAAGTGAGTCCGCTTCGCTCCAGCCTAGAATTTGGAAGTATGTATGGGAGAAAAAATCATAAACCCAATACGAGAGAATGGAAAAATTATAACAAAAACACGCCTCGGCATAAAAAGACCGATTAATAAAATTAATAACATAAACCCAATACGGGGAATAGAAAAAACTTATGCTCGAAAAGAATGCCTAAAGACCCATCACGAAGATAATTAAAAAACATAATTTTTTTAACAAATAAAGTATTTGTTTGTATTTGTTTTTACAAGCAAGAATAATAATTAAATTATAATAAAAAACCATTAAACTAGATAAAACAAGAATAATAATTAAATTATAATTAAAAAAAACTATTAAACCATATAAATTAAATGAGATAAATTAAACAAGATAAATAAAAAATGGTTAGTGGAAATCACAGGCTTGCATGCATTCCACTTGTTCATTTTCTTTAGACAAGTATACCTCTGTAAAGTAGTACATCCCCAGGAACTCCAAAATGCATAAATGACTCCATGTTGGAGGATAAAGGCACGTACTTACCTTTCTTGCCTTCACTCAAGTAAACGAGAGAAGAAGTCAGGTGATTTATTCGACCGGCGGTTTATACACCTACGAACGTGCTTATTTTTCCAAAGCATGACTGGGGGGTGGGTTCCCGGGTGACCGATTGCTTGTTCGGGGCGTGCAGCAATTTTGTTGACCAACGAGCCGCATATAGGGGATGCACCAAAATTCAAGCTACTCTATGCCATTAGAACCCAAATCAGTGCAAGCCAAGAAGGGTGTACTCCTATGTTCAGGAGAAGGAAGACAAGGATGAGCTTGTTGGGTATTTCAGCAGAGTGAAGACGAGGATGAGCTTGTTTGGTATTCTTTGAGCAATGGTCTCGTCGATTACGCAGCAAGGCCTTTGAAAAGCATAACGACAATGGAACCCAACGTTCTTCCTTTAATACAAGCACATTTTGAGTTTGAACATTCCGAGGTTTGAGCACATTAGGCTCCAAATCGAGACCTAGTTTACGTAAAGTTCTAAGCTGAAACTTGGAGCACTACAAATTTGCATGCCACGGAACCTTGTAGTGTGCACGGAAGAAGTTGTTGCAGAAGGAGCATTCTGAAATTTCCATGTCTTCCACGTCCAAGACTCCAACGCTTTCCTTGACGAGAATTCCATAGCGGCTAGGAAAAGGGGCAAAGGGGCGATATACTTTTAGGGCTTTGGCAATTTCATATCACCCAGATTATAGTCGACCACTACTGTTGTTGTTACATTTTCTTAGGGCTAAAGGAAGAATGGTGGGAGTTTGCTATGAGGCTAGAAGGGGATGACCTTCCAACTAATGGCCCAGTGAAATCAATCGCTCTCAAAAAACATAATAATTTATGACTCGATGTGGAGGGTAGCTTTTTTAACATACTAAAAATTTTCTCTAAAATATTTTTCTTAACATAAGAACCTATATTTTTTTTCTAAGTGAGGAGACAAGAAAAATTTTTTTCATGTATTTAGGATCTTCAAGTGTTTGCCCACGGCATTGGCATTGAGCTCATTATAGGGATACCCAATTCAGATTTTCTTGGTTTTTAGTGTGAGCACGACAATCATGGGTTACTAACAATATATTGCCATACTTACCACTGCCACCATGATAAAATATGTGTGTATATGTAGGAAGAAGAATTGACGGAAGCACAATCAATTCCACTTAGTTTATCTCAAACAATGTCACCACAAAATCCTTGATACGGTGTAACCCAATAGCTGGCTGGACTAATCCTAAAAACCAAGTATTAACCTTATTCATGGTTTTGCAAATATGTCTAAAATCTTGACTTACAAAAGGCGAACTCAATAATTGCACCTTCCGTCCTAATAAGGAAGCCAAAAATCACGAAACCTAATTCGGTCTAAAACCTCGAAAGTACCCACTTCTATTATTATTTTGGTGGGCAGTTGAGCGAAGCCCCATCGGATAATCCGAGGGAAGAGGATATCACATTTTCCCTTTGGAAAAATAAAAAATATTTAAAAGACTAAATTTCACCATGGCACTGCAAATGCATAATAGGACTCGTTTCTCTTTTAGGTAATACCTTGCGTTCCCGGGGGTTTAAGCTTGTATGTTGGCTCACTTTGGGAGTGTCATTGGGGGTTTTAAAATAGTAAGGTTGTCCTCGAGGAGGGGTGATTCTATCCGAAGCCTTTTTATGGCATTTTTCCCACTAGGAAAGCTTTCAATGACAATATATGGTGCCTTAGTTTCCATAATATTTAGTGCATATATTGTTTATGACAGAGACAATTTGATAGAAAAAAACGTTATACTTATGATGAATACCTGCGGGGCTTCGTGCATTTTTGCATTCATCCGGTTAGTTTTCCCTACTCTTGAAATGTATGATATCATAAGAAGTAGAAGTACTCACCCTCCCCGGAAGGCACTATTAATATTTCGATCTTTGATCTTCTTGGCCATTATGTATCTTTGGATGAGGCAAAGAATTTTGTTGATAGGATGCCAATTCGGCCTAGTGCTATTGTGTGTTGTTGTGTGGGTATCCTTGTTGGGGGCTTTGCCAAAATTCATGTCAATTTGGATCTGGAAAAATATACGTGACATCTCCTCCAATTTGGAACCAGCAATATGTTGCACCATATGTGTTGTTATCAAATATTTATGTTGGTGGGTTGCGAGATGGGATGCGAACAATGATGAAAGAAAAAATAAAGCGAGGCCTCGAAAATTTCGGATTAACGTCAAAACGGGATTCCAACGGAATTCATACATTTGCCGCAAAAGTCAGAATAGGATTCATACATTGCGGCGGAAGATGAATCCCATCCCCAAACAACAGAGATATATGCGATGTTGGGTAGTATTTGAACATGTGTTAGCTATATGTTTAAACATGTATTATGTCGCAGTGATTATTCCTATTCAAGGTCTCTTAATTTTTTCAAACATAAAATGTACATAGGTGCCAAACTAGTGTTAACATTAGTTAATCGGAGACGGAAAACATGCGAGATGAATTGACATTTAACCTAAGTTCGATACATCTTGCCTCGATATGAGGCCAATAAGGCTGAGCTATTTTATTGGACGATTGAGAATATTCACGGGAATATACTTTGGTAATTTGCGTATAGACTTAATAGGCGGGGACTAAAATTAATGTTAAGTCATCCCTTTCGATTACTATAGTCATGTCGGCACGGAAGGGACTAATAAGTAACTATGTTTAAAAATTTACATAGTTATGTGCATAGAGGATAGTCAAAGTTACTCTTTTTGGAGAAGAGTTAAGGAGTATAATACTTAGATTGGGTTCAAAGATAAGTTAATGAGTTTTTTGGAAAAAAAATCTTGAAATTTTACGTATATTATGTTAGTTTTCTCGATTAAGAAAATGTTTTACTATATGTAGATTAAGATTGTTATTATGTTAATTTTTTATAAACAAAAATATATCTCTTTCCAATTGTAAAAGATAAGTAATTTAGCTTGTATATATAATATTGCATATGCATTTTATGTAAGAAAAGATAAGATGCATGCTATAAGGGATTTTTGTAGTGATCATGTATGAAATGTTAAGAAATCCAAGTTATTGCCTATTGAAAATGAATATAGATTAAAGAGAGCTAATTTTTTAAATATTTTCATGGGTGGTGAAAAATAAAAGAGAAAAGTTAATTAGATTAATTTTCTTGAAAGTTTTTCATGAAGTACATGCATAAATTACCCATCTTGTTTGTTAAAGACGACAATGATTTGAGTGCAAAATATTACATAGGATTTTTGTGCATGAATTGATGAAAAATAAATACTATTTTTTGTAGTGCAAAATATTACATAGGATTTTTGTGCATGTACTTTGAGGTAAGGGCGATTGTGTTAGAAAAATAACGCATGTTATATGCACAAAAGGGTAGTCATTGTGATATAGAAAATATGTTTTTTGTGTCTAGATAAAGAAAGTATTGTGTTAATTTTCTTGAAAATATATAAAAGGTTAAGTTAACCTTGTTATTGTTATGCAGGTTTTATGCATAAAAGATGGTTATCTATGATAATTTCTTGAAATGGAAACATCAAAAACTTGCATGTAGAAAGATAGAGAAGCTGAGGTTATATTAACTTCCTTTTTGAAAAAAGAAGTATATGTGTTGCATACATTAAAGAAGGGCTATTATGATAAGCTCTTGCATGCACAAAGAATAGTCATTGTGTCATAGAGATATCTTCTTTGTATGGATAGAAGAACTATTGAGCTATATTTCTTTAGAAAAAATATGTGTGATTTCTTTTATGCTACCATAACTATTATGTTAGTTTCTTTTGGAATAAGATCATGTATATGCATGCGAGGTTTGTATTAGCTTTGTTGGAAAGAATATACATTTGCATATGGGAAATGATAGCATGTTGTGTTAGCCTACATTGGAAAATATTCTTTGAGAAAGAAGATGAATTTACATGCACAAAACCATAGTAATGTTTTGGTTTCCTGGAACCTGTATATGGAGGTAATGTTGAACAATGTTTGGAAAAGAAGACATGTATTTGCATGTTTTATTGCATTAGCTTTATGGAAAGAAAAACTTGTTTTTGCATGCCACAGTATGCTATATTTCCTCCGAAAAGGAAACATGTGTTTGTGTGCTCTATTGTGTTGTGCTGACATTCTTTTGAGAAGATTCTTTTGGAAACTATATGCATTTGCATGTATAGGAACAACATACGGTGTGTTAGTTTTCTTTATGTATTTGCATGCACCAAAATTAATAGTTGAAGGGTTAGTTATTTTGATAAAGTTTATGTAATGTTGCATGCACAAAGATCATAAGCGATGTATTAATTTCCTTTAAATGAATATACGAGCATTTGTAGTGATTTGTCTTGCAAGAATGTGTGTATGCAAGGGGAAATATTAGTTAATTTGGTATTTATTTTATGTGCTTTGATGGTTACATGCTTATAACTAGCGCATATGCAATGTTGTTAAAGGAAGCATGTCGCGATATTTTGCTTGCAATTCATGAATGTACATGAATATATGGTGAAGCATCACTAGTATAGATTTATGGATTGGTTGATTAATATTTTATGTAATCGTGATATTAACGTACATGTTGATGAAAATAATGGAAGAAATGATGGTGACTTGTGCAAATGATAGAATTGTGTTTAATATGGTGGCGGGTAAAATTAATGGTCCATGTAAGTGAGTGTGACCTATAGGATGGTCCCGAAGGAACAACTAGGCCACAAAAATATAAATATTGAACATTTGTGGGTAAACGATATCATGATGATTGTAATAGCTTTAAGCTAGATATTTTGTATTTAAATGACATTTCCTTGTAAGATTTTATGACAATGGTTAAGGGATGGACTCCCTTATAAGTCATTGAGTGAGGGTTGAACACCCTCACGAGTGTTTAATAATAAAATTAAATGTTTGCTAGTTTTCACCCTACGGGGTTTCACAAGGTATATCGGTGTCTAAAGATGTGGTTGTTTGTTATGCTACTTTTTATATTTGTGGATTCCTTGCATGAGAAAATGTTTATAATATCAAGTGCGTGATTACTACTAATCTAGTTAAAGGAATAATGAAAAATGATGCAAGGTTACATCGGAAAGTTTATGTCAATATGTGACAATAGTGGTTATAAATGGTTATGACAATAGTGGTTATAAATGGTTATGTAACTTACTATTCCTCTACTAAAAGTTACTCTATGTAATGATGAAGATTTTATCTATGTTTAATGAAGAATACGGAATAGTAATTTGGATAGTTACTCCTCTACTAAAGTTACTCTATGTAATGATGAAGATATCTAATGGTTAATGAGGAATCTAGATTAGTAATTTGGATAATCAACGTGGGTAAATTGTATAAAATTTTATAACTCTATAGATTTTTCATGGAAGGTTACCAGTATGTTACATTATTATACTTTTTTTGGTAGATAGATATATTGTAAGTGGCCCAAAGTGATTTATTTAACTGCGGTTGAAATTAAATCATTTTATTATAATTTTGTAATAGTATTGAAAAATAAATATATTAAATTTAATATTTAAATAATTTTTTTTAAATTATTATAATTTTTTGATTAGTAAAACAAATTGATATTATTATTTTTTATTTGCTTTAAAAATTATTGGTGAGAAATAAAAATATATTAAAAAAAATTTAAAAATATTTTTTTTAATTATCTACCACATAAATGTTATATTCTTTTTATATTAAATTTTTATAATTGTTCATTTAATTATTCATTTCCCGTGACATGGCTTTGTCACATGTTAATTACGCGAGGCGTTCTCTTTGTTGGCTTGGGGTGAGCGAGCTATTCCTCCCGGTAATGAAAGCCTTTCTTATCGCCTTCCGACCACTAAAATTTAGACTTGTGGCACCTCCTCCAACTTGATAAAAATATTCCATTTGGCCCTCTTACCGAAATTTGTTACTTTGAAAAGTACGTTTCAAAATATTCAATGTCTGAAAATCTTAAATTCAATTTCTATAGTTTGAAAATCATTTTTTCTACCGGACTTCCCTTACTTTGTGTTTCCCCTCCTCTCTCATTCGATGACAACTATGACATGCAAACTTGTACGGCTCATGCTGCAATCTCTATCTTCTTTCTATCCTTTCTTTGTTTCGTGTGTATTAAGCTCTCCTATGATGGTTTATCAACTTGAACCACCCAGCCATTTAATGGATACATTGAATGGAATACCGATCGTTATCCACATAAAGTAGAATAGCGATACAAGTCTATGCAACCCTCTAATGCCATGGAAAATCCCCAAAAACAAAACCAAATTAAGAAGAACGCAAGACATAATTAAGAAGGGCGCTTATAAAGAGGATTCAACAAATTTTAAATCAAAAGGAAGAGGCTTAGAGTTAAAACCTAGACTTGATAATGGTCGAATAGTTTACACATGCTTTTTTTAGATATTTTATTTTAGACTTTTATGTGTTTCCTCTCTAAAATATGCATCATTACAAGTTTTATTTAAAAATTTTAAAATTGATCTGGATAAGGTCAGGCAGGTTGTATTTTATCTTTACCCTAATATCAAAATGCTATATTGGTTACATATCATTAACCGGTAACACTAATGTTTGTTGGAGCTCGATGTTGTTCCCTCGCTTAATGGTGAAAATTGAAACAAGGGCTGGGATTATATAAACTATATAAAATTTATCTCTTCAGTAGTACCAAGTCGCCATTTCTGTAGAAGACCTCGCGAAGTTGTCAATTCTTGAGGATCAGCTCCGATTAGCGAGCAACTCACCATTTTGGCCGAACTCGGGGAGGTTGTCAATTCGGGAGATGCGGCTATTGATGGGACTTGTGACATTTCTACAAACCTAGAAACTTCAGCACGATTGCCATGCTAATAACTACTTGGAGACTTCAACAAAGTTTGAGGAGGGAGAATTAAATTGCCCATACTACGCATTCATTTCCATTCACCTTCTTTGCGGCTCTGTCCTTCGTTCCCTTGATCATATATTCGACCACCCTCTCCTACCCTCCTTTTGTTTCGGCACTTGTCGACTTCCGACTTGCAACCTCGATGACTTGCGCCGACTTCTAGCTTGAAGGACTTGTGATTTGAAAATATCCTATAGCTTCTGTTGCCTACAATAATCAGGCACGCCTCCTTGTTGATCTGTGAAGATAGGAGTTTTAGGAGGCGAGAGATTGGGTTAATTGGAGTAGAAAATAAATACCTACGATACCCATTTCATTCTTCATTGTTGCATATCTGTCTATCGAGTTTCTTGGTTCATAAATCAATCTCCTCTATTTATTTATTTTACTAAGCTTTCATTTTTTTGCATTATTGGGGTTATACCTCATGACATGCCTATACAACACATACCCAACCTATGCCATCCCTAGAGGCAATCCAAGGTGCCTGCTTGGCATTTTGTGCTGCATCCATACCAACATCCTAATGTTATCCGCACCTCCTCCCCTATCTATAAGCCTCTGAACAAAATCCCTCATCACACACTCTTTTCTAATTAAACTTTCGAGCCATCCTTTCTTTTTAAGTTCTTCCCCTTCCATAACGCATGTATTTTTCATGTTCATCCCTACCTTCTACAATAGAGGCTAGTACATCAATTTCCACTTTATTCTGCGATCTTGATGGCACGTACGGAAAGTCAAATTGTAACTATTTATTTCAAATTCTCTTCCAATGCAAGCAAACTATGTATTTCTAAAGTTTTTGCGAGAGAGCCGAGGTGGTAAGGAATCCTAATTTTGGGCACATATGGATGAAGTCCTAGCATATATCCATAGCTTCTCTAGTTTTGTGTATAGCTTGCGATGGATATCTACGCCTCCTACAACATTAGATTTGACGTACTCCCGAGACAATTTAAACACGTGCTCATGGCAGCCATTTTTGAAATAGATTGAAACCTGTTATAATTCACTTCCCAGTCCTTGCGTGTCTGGAAACCTTTGGACCTCCGAAAGGGACTTCCGGGCCTGAATATATCCACTTTATTCATCTCGAGCAGATTCTCATTCTCCTTCTCCACCATGTTGGAGAACTCTCCCACGGTCGATGCGAAGACGAGACGTTGAATGTGTCCTGCTCTCCGACCTCTATCAACCCCTACATCGAGCCTTAACTTCGAGCGAGAAGGTAACTAGGCATTGACTAAATAGAATTGCATAAAATAAGGAGTTATTGTAGGTAATTTGATTGGCCATCTTCGGTGTTGGTCGGCTTCATTTTACTCGATTGGTTGGTTTGTCTTAGTGCTCGTTGGCACCGAGTTGAGTAGTCATGTTGTGAGTGTCTTTGGGAACATGTGAGTGTGATGATGCTACGGTGTTGTAGCCTGTTGTCAATGCTAGGCACACGTCAATTGGTGTGATTCTACATTATTGTAACGTTATGTTTGGATAAGGTGGTAATCCATGGTGACTATTTGCCTCTTCCGGCCCAGAACATGTCCTCCAACATCTTTGATGCGGAGTGTCCTCCTCCCAAATCATGATTAAGCGATGTTGTAAAATTTTGAAATTTGAAATTTCTTGGTAGTAGCTTTTACCTAATTTGAGAACCAAATTTCGAGCATATTATACTTTACGAGAACCAAATTCTATGCAAGACAACGGTGTTTATTAGGTTACCCAATTTTTAAATGCTTGAGAAAATAGAGGACTTGTTACAACGAAGGTGATACTTGCATTATTTGTTATGTATCCATATGTTCTCTTAAAAATACAAACTAGTAAATAGGTAACAAGTATTGTAATGTTTATTTTTGGTGTAAACCATGTCCGGAAACGTTTGGTTCTTTTCTCATTGTGTAGGTTTGCATAGGTGCAAAAAGTGAACAACAATCAAAACTTGTTGCAAGAAAGGTAGGGATATGAGCAGTTCTTCGTTTCTTAAATATGCGTACAACTAGTTTTTTGTCCTTGCATATTTTGTTTTCGTATGCGCAAACATATTCTATATGAGCACCAATACAGTTCATTTCTTGTTCACAAGTTATAATGTTTGAGCTCTACGAATATTTTTCATTTGAGAAGGGAGAAATATCCGGGGAATTCCGTTGCGACCTTCATTCAATCAGTTTTACATAAGCCTTGACTTAGCAGATTAAGTTACGAAAGTTCTTTATAAATCTTCAAAGATGATGCCCGTGGCAGAGAGGATTTGACATGTTGTTCATGTTTTCTTACCAATTTAAATTCACGAATTTGTTACCCATTTTTTTTATTTTTGGTCTCCATGTGAAAACATTCAACAAAAAAATTGAAGATATGAATTTTGAAATTGGTATTGCGTTTTCCCGGAGCTTATATGCATGTGCGAGAGTTGTATGTCATTCTTGGTGCTTTCAAATTTCAATATTTCCTAGAAGAGTGTGTTCATTCTAAATGTTTGAATTATCCTCGGCTCCGAGGATATTTGCTATAGAGGGAAAGTTGCTAAACTAGTCATTGTCAAGGAGAAATGGAGTCACTTTTTCTCCTTTGGAGAAAATATTCATGAGTTCCCATAATTCATAAAAAAAATTGATATCCACTTTTCTGTACATTTTTCATTTTAATGTAATTTTCCTTAGGCTGGAGAAGTGCAGTGAGTTTCACAGTGAATTAGAAAGTTTATCTAGATAATTTCTATGCCTTCCTTAGCGAGAAGAGTTAAAATATATATATATATATATATATCTTGCAATATTAAAGCTATCTGACTGCAAGTAGCATTTACGAAAAGCGATTTAAAATATAGTTGCACATTTTTTCATGTGTACAAACATATTCTATATGAGCATAATACATAGTTCATTTCTTGTTCACAAGTTATAATGTTTAGGCCTCTATGACTATCTTTCATTTGAGAAGGGGAGAAATATCCAGGAATTCTTTTGCAACCTTCATTCAATCGGTAGACTTTTTTTACATAAACCTTGACTTAACAAGTGAGATTCACAGAGAAAGTTCTTTATAAATCTTCAAAGATGATGCCCATGACAAAGAGGATTTGACATGTTGTTCATATTTCTTACCAATTTAAATTCTGATTTGTTACCTTTTTTTATTTTGGTCTCCATGTGAAAATATTCAACAAAAAATTAAAGAGCTAACAAGATTACAAATTGGTATTCTATGTTTTTGAAACATATGCATGTGCGAGTTGTATGTCATTCTTGAATTCTTTCAGATTTCAGTATTTCCTAGAAAAGTATGTTCATTCAAATGTGAGATTATCCTCGAGTTCTCCGGATATTTGCTACGAGAGGAAAGCTGCTAAACTAGTCATTGTGAAGGGAAATGGAGTCACTTTTTTCTCAGGAAAATAGTAGTGAGAGTTTCCATATTCATAACAAAAATTGAGATCACTTTTCTTATGCATCATTTTAATGCAATTTTCCTTTAGTTGGAGAACTTCTAGTAAAGGAATTTCACATTGAATTAAGTGCTCTAGATAATTTCTATGCCTTCCTTGGCAAGAGAAGAGTTTAAAAAAAACATGCTTGCAATATTAAATTTATACGGTGGAAGTAGCATTTTTTGAAAAGAAGATTTAAAAATATGATTAATTTGACAGTATTATTTCTTTCCTTTTTATCGTACAAACCAACATCCTCTTTTCAACCATTTAATGCCTATGGCTTCTTTAGCGTGGAAATATTTCAAAAGAACATATTTACAATATTGAAGTTATGCAACTTCCAATAGTGTTTTTGAAAAACGGATTTAATAATATGAATGCTTTTAGAGTAGGGATTTCTTTTTAGTTCAAGATACAATGCAAAAGGAAAATTTATTTTTTATTTTTTATTTTTTATTTATTTTTACTTTTTTATTTATTTATTTATTTATTTATTTTTTATTTTTTAAATCGACCCATCACTTTTCCTATAGCGAAAATTATATTCAACCAACTTTTCTTGGTGCATTTTTTCCCTTTTCTACATGCATTTCCTTTTCGACATCCTTCTCTTCACCCTTTCAACATGCACATGTCTGCTCATAAAAAAACACACATGTGCGGCATTTATTAAAAACAAGAAAACAACCCTTCGCATCACTTCTACTTGCTTTCACCTCCACATTTTTCTTTGTTGCTTCGCTCAATTTCAGCAACATATGGTACACTACATATGATGCTGCCACTTCTTCCTCTTCTTTTTAGTTTTCCTCCATTCAGAATTAGCATCTCCCCTTCGTATTTACTACATAGACACCATTCACTTCTCGAAATTAAACCCGTTCAACCTTCAAGATTACTAATTATGGTTTCTTTCCTTCATCTCTCTTAAATTAGCAATTTATAAATTTTCCTTCCTTTATGTACACATCTTCTTATTCACCTTCTTGACCTTAATATGTTTATTCGCTTACGTACCTTGTTTTAACAAGATGTCCGCATCGCCATGGAGACATCCTTAACTCACAATGCTCTTTCTTCACTCCTCGTGGTGCTACGGAGCTGCAACCAACACTCCGGGTCGTTGCCTTGAATGATATTTCTACTCGGACTACGACGCCTTGCTACCGCGTATCACTTTCTGATGGGTATAAACCTGCTGTGTTCTTCTCCCTTCTTCGCATACGGGGCCTTCGCAAAATGGGGACTTGAAAATAGGCTTCGTTGTTCTCCTCGAAAGCTCGTGCACGTATGCGCATCAATCCACGTACGTTGCGTACAAGCCACCTCCCCTTCCTCCCCTTTAATGATTCTCCTCTTATGTCCCTTTCTTATTTCTATTCTCATTCCTAACATTTACTTCCCCTCTTTGCTAATAAATTTCTCGTTCTTGTAGGTCGCTTTGTCTCCTCGATCTCCAGAATACTCCAACATGTTACACCGTGGTTGGTGACCCGCTCCCTCTCTTATTCTCTCCTTCGAACGGATGCTCCAAGCCACCCTCGTCCTCCTCTTCTTCCTCTCCCTTTTCATCTCCAAGCCATCCTAACATACGCAAATACTCTCCCTTTTAAAGCACTCTCCCTACCGAAAATTTGTCCATCCGAGGTAGCGTCCCCGCTCAAAGACACCCCTTCGTGAATGTAGCAATTCACATTAGCCTTCAGAAAATCGCTAGGGTTTGACCTTGTTGACCGCGACGGCGATCGAATCCATGTCTCCACCTTGACTGACTTGGCGGAATCCCTACATTCTCTCATTGAATTTGGCCACATTTAAGATGTTGAAAATGTCACCATAAAGTTCCCAACCCTTCATGTAACCATCTTAGACGCCGTTGAAATCCTCCTCTTCTCTTCATCAACAGTGTCACAAATCTTCGTTGATGAACTTACAAATACCTTCCCTTACCTTTCGATTTGACGATTATAGCGTTCCCTCAAGCTTTCACCTCCCTAACTCAATCGGCGATGTCATAATTATTTTTCGCCTCCCCTCTCCTACCTCTATTATTCGCAAACGTGATGGCTACGAGACTCCAAAA
The DNA here is from genome assembly GCA_034641835.2 of Pinus albicaulis. Classification (NCBI taxonomy): domain Eukaryota; kingdom Viridiplantae; phylum Streptophyta; class Pinopsida; order Pinales; family Pinaceae; genus Pinus; species Pinus albicaulis. The sequence continues at coordinate 94,498 of JAXQQM020069319.1, forward strand.
AAACTATATCTCTTCGCGATATGCCGGAAGCGAAGCATCGATTTCACATTGTGGGTCGAACAACTGCGATGTTGAAGGTCGCACACTCTCACGAACTTCACATGGCTCGTGAAATTTCCATTGCACAATTAAGAAGGATCGTCGAGTTCGATGACGGAAACTATCGGCACAATCCCTACCACTTCCCTACTTATAAATCTAGATATCGTTGAAACACGACAAGGCGAAATAATGGTTTGACGAAGAAGACATTAAATCTTCACAACCTCGCTTGGCCTAAATACACAAGCACGAAAGCGAGAGAAGTGGCTGAATTCAAAAAAAATTGCCGACATTCTCTTGTCTTGCTCGACGAAAAAATCCCATGGATTTCATGGGTACTACTACTTGCACCTCAATTGACATGGATGATTTCTACTTCTGTATGTCCCCTTACCATTGATGGGATGCGATGCATGAGAGAAAGGCTTTACGACAAGATGACAACACCTATCGTTATTCGAAATGTGAAGACTCCTTCAATGGTCGACTACGCTACATCCTCGGCCTCAGTTGCACAACCACACTAGCCACCTCGAAAACATGGTCGCTTTTGACGAAGCCACAAATGCCCTTACGGGCATCTCTTGTAAGGACCTTTTTGCCTCCTCTCAACCAATCCTGGAAGTGTCCTTGACATATATAACGGAAATCAAAGGACGGAAATTCTCTTCACACTATCTTTAAAGGGGGACACCTTCAACGGTGTTGAACGAGTGCGCCTAACTCTTATGCACGCAGAAGAACTCGCTTACGCCAATGCATCGACTCTCTCCTCCTACAAGTCTTATGATCAATCTCAACACGGTCTACTACGGCTTTAGCCGTGCATTTCCGGCTCTCACCCGTTTTTTCCCCCTCCTCTCGTTCCATACATCATTTCCCCCTCAAACCTTTGTGCTAAAAATTCCCACCCTCCCCCACACATTCTCTATTGCTTCCCATCGTTCCCCTTGCGATCTTCCTAAACCTCGCTTTCCATTCATCGTCGATTTTGCATACATCTTTTGTAATCGTTACTATATATTTCCAGCCCCTTAGACTTTCTAGTAGTTCTCCTATTGTTTGGGTGCCCACTTATTTCTTCATTACGTTTTGTATAAATGTCATTTCAGTTTCTTCATTACATTTTGTATATATGATATTCCTTTATCTTTGTAATGGATCTTATTAATATATGAAAATTTACTCACATGGTTTTCCCTTTCCTCCTTCATTGTTTCATCCTCTTTGCAACACACACATTTTCTAAATGCACATATCAATATGCAATGCTTAGTATAGGAAAATAATACAGAAATTTTTTTTCTTCTTTTTTTGTAAAATACAAAATATGGCTTCATTTTACTCTAGCCAATACATGCAACATGTTGTTGCTTTCAAAACAAATATTTTTCCATTTGAAATATCCAACACTCATTTCTACACAACTTTGTACTCAATATGTTTCCGCTTCAATAATCACTTGCATTATGTTCATACATTTGACATACCTTTCCTTATTTGCAACAACTATGCCAACCACACCGAGAGAAAATTGTGCAAAGGGAACAACGACGGCAGCCACTATGCACTTAACAAGGAAATAATTAATGCACATCGTCGCCTCCTCTTTCGAGAATCGTCAAGCCAACCTTCACTCTCAATCCAATGCAACCCAAACTCCCATTCCTTCACAAAATATCCTCCTTCATACATCACAAACTTTCTAAGTTCCCCTTCCATCTCCACTCGCTAACCAACCCTTTCCAAACCCTTCAACTCCTTCGGCTCTTACCTACCCTGTACATATGTCGCCCCATGTTCACTCCCTTTCCACCTCCCCAACAATTTCTCCCCATCTTTCTCAACATGCACGTCATCGCTTTCGTGCAAGGATTGATGCACTTTGTCTCATCCAAGTTTGCTTGAATTGTCATGAAGCTTACTCATCCATGAAAACAAAAAACAAATAATGGAATCATTTCTTGTACCGGATTGTCTTCAGAAAATGAACAACCCACCAGATTTCCTCCTCCGTAAACAACATGGACCCCGAGGTATCCAACCGCATGTCCTCTCTTGCACGACTCAAGTTGAAGAGAAGCTCATTGCTGCATCGATATCGTTCTTCAATTCACCCATGCCGTGGTGGCCAATGAAATATTACACCGGCCATACTATTAGCTTTTCCTCAAGATATCACTAATATTGTCACCTCTCTTCCTACTTTAAGGACAGACATCCAACATAACAAAACTGGTATGGTAGAAACATCATATGATTTTCATTTATTGAATCCATTGTTGTCAGCTTTGATTAAATAAAAAATGGCCATATCAGAATGTCCATATTATTGAATTTCCTGTATTTTTTTATTTTCCTACCAGCATTTCCAACATACTCCATATATCAACACAACTTCCATCCCCACTCCCGCAAACCATTCCAAAAAATCCTAATTGTGAACTTCCCCACCCATGCTGTCTAACCTCCACCCCCATCCTCCTTTGTTTCAACTCTACCAAACTCTCATTCATAAATTAGAAGTGAAATACTTGCCTACATAGATTCCTCCAATTTCACACACCCACCCATTCACTCCAATGGCCCATCATTAGCCTCTCCCAATCAATGAATACAACACAGAGGGCCTCTTCTCCATGGCTTCCCCACCCGGATCTCACCATGATTAACCAACCGAAGGTAGAAAGTGGATGACTAGATACGCTTTGCATCTAATGCACTACAATGACAATCGTTTTGCGCAACATCCTCGCTTTCGCCATTACTTGTACAACCTTATCATCTGCCATCGCAGCAAGCAAGCTAACCTTTGTCTTCATTAAAAGGGACCTTTCAAATACCCTTAAAATAATCGTTGACCTTCACCACCACCTTCAACAAACCCACCTTCCACCATTCCAAACTGATTATGTATTTTCGCTCATCCTTACTTGGGAGTCGTTCATTCTGGACCGGGGCTAGAGGGAGCTCTTGGCATGATCACTCAACAAGGTACCCCTACCATATTCTTCACACTAAGCATGAATTGTTAAGCAGCCTAGCTTGCATAATTCCCATGCCTTCCAACCCTCCATCAATTCACATGATCACACTCGATGGAGAATCCAAAACATTGTTGGGAAACCCACATTGTGCATCTCAATACATCCATTGTAGATTCACAATATTCTTGGAAAGGCTCTACTTAAAAGGATTCCTTATAAGGGATTGCGGTGCATGTATGCATACTATTGCTCCTTGTCTTCTCTTCCGTTACTTTCCTTCCACGCATCCATCTTACTTTTTTCCCCTTCCTTTCTAAGGTATGAATGGCAACATCTTGGCTTCGCGCATATCCATGGTTTCTTGTGGCTTTCGAATGCACATTGCTGGACACTCTCGAGGGCGGACCAGCACTACGGATGTACGGCACGGTTGAAGAATTTTTTCGATATGTACATCATTGCTTGGAACCCTTTCCCCCTTCACAGCAAACTCACAGGATAAATCATTCCTCTCTACAAGACCCATGCCTCCTAGGGACACATGATTTTTTTACGACGATCGGTTGCAAGACTATAAACAACTTCTAAATTATGTTCGAAGACACACAACTTTCACTCTACTACATGTTTTGCGCAAAATAAATAACGCTAAAACTTGTCGTTATGGAGCCCCATGGGAGGTTCGCAATACCTCATCTCTTCACATTGATGCTATTTTGGCCGAAAAAATGTACTCCCCTTCTAGAAATGATGACAAACTAAATGTGCACAACGCTCATCTACTTGCAATATGGAGGGCCAACATTGACTTTCAGCAGTTCTCTCACAACATGCGTGGTGAACTACATTTCAAATTATGTAGCGAAATCGAAGGCAAAGTCGAAAGCTACTACCAAATGTTCTCTCGTCTCTCACAATGGTCCCCTCAATGCTCTTGTTATGCTTGTCGTCCACAAAATCCTAACCGAGTAATTGGAATGATCCAGACTTGATGGTGCACAAGAAAATGCCACATGCTACAAAAAACTCCCACTAATAAAAGTGTAGTCGTTCTTTTGTCTCCCTCAATGTAAAAAAACAAGTATTCGGACGTGTTTCATAAGAACTAGATGGTCATCTTCCATTAACACCTTTCATCACCTCCTACATGCAAAAATACGCACACTTGTGGGGTTTCCTCTTATTGAAGTCACACGCTCTGATCCCTTCTCCTCCCATCGAAAAACATCATCGTGGAAACACATCTTCCCTCCCATGGTTGTGCGTCCTTCCTCGTTACACCTCCATTCCATCGAAAGAATTTGCATCATATGTAGACTTTTGCTAGAGCGAACTCCTTCTATCTTGCCCTTTAGTAGCCTCCCCTAACGGCATTGCCATATCCAACGTGTCCATTGTTGCACACGGGAACAAACTAGACACATATCGGCCTTAGCATGTTCACCGCATGCGTCCACCCCGACCTTTCTAACTCTAGTTTTTCATCACACAGTGACCCTTCCCATGCCCCCCGATTGACATGGATGAATGGAAATTTCTCTCTCAACTCCACCCAAGTAACAACATCCTCCCCGATGAGCTTGAAATGCTTGGCCATCGTGACTTTGATGCAAACCATAATTGGGGCCACTCTATAATCCCTTCACTTGCAAGAAATAGTCATCCGCTTCATCGAATTCAACCTCTCCTCCACAAGAATCCACCAACTCCCAACTCCATGCTCACATTCCCTTTCCTCCTTGTCCCAACGAGCCAAACCAATGCATTCAATATCATTTTTCTCCCACTTCTACAACAACTCCACCACAACAATTTTAAGAATGATAATCCAAGGCACTACGGTACCGGCAAGTCGTTCACGATTAGTGCCTAAAAAATGCTTTATCAAACAACTCCACCAATGTTGAAAACCCCCTCCTATTGCTTGCTCCGGCCGTGTTGCGGCATTTCACATTAATTCTTTAACGATCCACTCTGCTTTTCGCATCCCTATATCCTCTATGCAACCTTTAGAGGGTCAATCCCTCACGAACCTTCAAGAACAACTTTGGCATGTCAAATACATTACAGTGTGAGGAAATGAGCTTCATTGGTCCTAAATTGATTTCTCAAATCTATGATCGCTTGCACGAGGGCATTCCCATCAAATAGAAACAACCCATTTGGTGGACGTTCTATAATCATGGCAGGGACCTTGCCCAACTACCACTGTCAAAGACACACCAATGTATGTAGGAACTTCTCGTGACGCTGCACTATGGCAAAGCTTCAATATTGCGGTTACACTTTCAACAATCATTTCGACGATGAGGAACAAATACTGCTCGGATTTCCTTTCGCGAACTCCTCTCTAGCCTTCACAATGCAACACACACTATTGTTGATTGGAAGCTTCTTATTGCACGTTCAAAAAACAAACCTTCCTGACCGAAGTCTAGTCATTCTCGAATCAATGCATCTCTATGCAACAAATGAGGTTGTTTATACTGCACAATAAATTCATGTTAAAAACACTAAACCCGGCCAGTTGCGCGTTGCTATGTTGCCCAAGGCAACTCCCGGTAAGAAGGCTGGAAGATGATTAACTAGCTACGAAAATACTCCTCTCCATCGGAAAACGTGTTATTCTCACCGAAATTTGTGGGTTGAGCCTAGCCTTGTTAATGGTTCGCTCGGCACCATTCGTGCACTCGTATATGCACCGGAGTTGTAAACCCCCCGAACTACCATCATTTGTTTTAGTTGAATTTCTTCTCGAGGGTCCACCATGGGATCCTTCAAATCCTAAATTTGTGCCAATCCCCATAACAGGGGTTCGCGAACACGAGTGCCACTTTTCATGGCATGGGGCTTAATATTCCACGTCACAAGGCATGACACTAGATAAGGCAACAATCGACATCGAAAACATTGATCGACAAGGCTTTAACTTTAACGGCCGTATCGAGAGTTCAATCATTGAATGATCTTTGCATCTCCCACTGCCTTCTCCTTCACACTGTGTCGGATGTAGGAGAACCATTTCATCATACCAAAAATAAAAAATAAAAAATAAAAAAAAGACGTACCTTGCCTCCAAATCTATTACTCAAACTCATCGAAGACCTCCTATTATTGGTACCTTCCCTTCGCTTGCATTCACTTTTGCATCTTCCATCTTCTTTCTCATCTTAAGACCTTTCCAATTTTTCTGCTTAATTTACGTTTTCAATTTCAATATTACTTTCACTTCAAAATGGTTGCTACTATTTCTTTCTTGTTGTGCTTTCCCTTATGAGTGTTTATTTTTTAAGTGTTCACCTACATGTTTTTCCTTTCCTTGCGGAGAAAAATATGGATCGTAAATATATTCACTTGACTCCACAAATTTTGCCGAAATCAACGAGCAGGAGGCTTCCTTCTCGGTATACAAGAGTGGTTCCTATGTTCGCTACCCCTACTGCCTGCAGCCTCGATTCTTAGAACAATGCAACTACTTCAAAGGATAAAAAGTTACATGCATATCCTCATCCATGTACATGAAATGGATGCACACGGACAAATCCGAGCATACTATCTGACCGCGTCCCAACTGCGGACGTCAATTGGTGTTGTCGGTTGTCGGGCAGCACCTTATGTTTACGACTAGGGGTACCCCTCCTTGGAAACAATCGCCTTGCATTCACGATCGAGCTACTATGTTGTCACTTGTTCCTTCTCTTTTCCAAATGGGTTTCTTCTATATTGAACAATATCTACTCTTACTCTTTATTATTGTAGAATGATGCTTAACCTTTAGCCACTTCCTACAAAAATAGACCTTCTCTATTTGCATACTTTAAAATATGCTTCAAGTATACATAGATGATGCTACTACTAAGGGTATACATCACATGTACGGTGCTTTATGATTAAATCAACAACCACCTATTGTTGAATTTTATGTCCATATCTTGCACTTGATTAAATTATATTCCCCTCTTCTAAATTATTACGCTTTAATTATGGTCGTGTATGATTAGTGTTGCATAGTGAAAATTGATAAGCAATTCGAGTGCGTTACATATGTTCAACAAAATTCGGTGATGTCTTGGGAAAGATCTTTACGATGCACATTGAACAAGAGATTCCTGGTCTGCGGAATTCCATCTTTATCCCCCATTTATATCATATTGGTTATGCATACATATTTAAATCTCAAATTTTATTTTCTTTATATGTTCTCATTTGTCATATGTTTAGCTAAATAATCATTAACTTTCTTTGCCATGTTATTTTGAAAAATTAATACAAATCTGAGCATGCCTATTCTGTGTTGAAAAAAGTTTCCATGAGAATATATGGATTTATTTATTTAATTTTACAATGGTGAATGAGTTATTTGTTAGAGTAATTTTGGAAAGCCTCGAGATAAAACATATCACCAACAACCCATCAACCATATATATTAGAAACTTGTAACTAAACTAGGACAAAGACACACAAAGACCATCGTCCTTCTATATTTACTATGGTGTGTTGACTACAAAAAGGAAACGAAAAAGACAAGTTGAAAGTCCACCTATTTCTTGTTCCCCTCAATGATAAAAAAAGGTGTTTGGAGAATGAATAAGGATAAGGGAAAGAAATTTAATTTTACATTAGAAGCATTATCAGTTTTCATTAGATTGGATTATAAATCGATTCACAAGCTAAGCTATTGTTTAATTTAAATTAGATTGATGGTAATCAAGTTTAAATTTTTAGTTTAAATTTTATTTTTATTTTTAATAATTAGAGTATTTATATATGTTATTTGAGTAAATTAAATAACTTTGAATTTTATATTAAGGAAAATTATTATTAAATTTGTTGGTTTGAAAAGTTGAAATTTAATTATATAAAGTATTTTTGTTATGGAAATTTGAAATTTTTATTAAGACATAATGATTTAAGAGAAGAGCCAAAAATTTATAAAATGAAAGTCATGGAGATGAAATTTCCTAAGTTGATTGAAGTTGAGCAAACAACATCAAACATAATACAAAATAACCCTTAGAATGAATGGCTCTAAAATCAATGTATATCCTTGAAAATAGCACAAATAATTATGTTGCATAGTTTAAAAGCCAACACTCCATGTAATCAATCAATGTCAGATTTTACACCCTGTAAGTTCACATTCATCATGTACCCTTACATGTAGCACAAACATAATTCACGGCTCCTCCTTTCGGTGTTCCCTTGCACCCCGGTGCAATTGCTAGTATAATCTCAATTGATTTCATGTAGTTTGAAATAGCTCTAGCCAATTATTTCACTGTCCAAATGACATGACCGTGTAGGTTGGTTCACTTAATCTCTGTTAATTTGGTCAAGCTTCCATAGTCAACCAACAAGCAAACAACGAGTTTACCGATTGGACAGTATCCCTTCGTAATATCCCTTCTTGCCTTTGTGTTGGTAAATAAATTTTAATATATTACTTTTGGATAAAAGTTAAAGTATTTGATGAGGTATTTATATATAGTTATATAATTTTAAATTTTCTTGTTTGTGTGTGGGTAAATAAGTTTTAATATCTCATTTATACATATATAAAAGGAAAAATATGTTTGTATTTCATTTATATAACGAAATAAATAAGTTTTAATATCTCATTTATATATATATATAAGGAAAAATATGTTTGTATTTCATTTATATAACAAAATAAGTAAGTTTTAATATCTCATTTATATGTATGCATATATGAAAGGAAAAATATGTTTGTATTTCATTTATATAACAAAATAAAATGATGATAAAATTATTATGATGATGATTAGTGGTCTATAAGATGTCGAGAAGAAAACAAATATAATTGTAATTCTTTAAAATCTTATTTCGATGCTTTAAAAGAAGGGAAAGAAGCACTCCATGATCATTATAGTTTGGGTGACTTAACAAATCAAGAAGAACGGAAGTGTAGATTCTGGTAGTCCTTATGAGGTTTGTTTAAATGTGTCTCTATATGATCATATACATATCCAAAAAAAAATTCAAACTCAGTATAGTGATTTATCCACAAACTCCTCACAGAAATTGAACTTTTACATTTCAGGGAAAAAAAATACAACTATTAAACTTTTACATTTTAGAAAGAAAAAAAATATTAAATCTTACTTTTTAACATTTTATTTACAAAACAAGTTCATCTACCTCTATAACAATGTTTTTATACATAAAAACTTTTACAATTTAGAAAATAATAATAATAATAATAATAATAATAAATGTTTTTATAAAAACTATTACAATTTAGGAAAAAAAAAGAAAGAAAGAAAGAAAGAAAGAAAAGAAAAAAAGAGGAGGAAAAAGAAAAAAGAGTATTGAATCTTGCATTTTAACATTTTATTTACAAAACGAATTCATCTACCTCTATAACAATAGTTTTATGCATAAGATTAATATAAAAATTGATTTGTTTTCCATTTCATTTAACCTAACATATATCAAAGTAACTTTACTATTCAACATCATAATAATCTATCTAAAAAATATGTTAAAAATTGATTACAAATAAGACAACATTTTATCTGATAGTAATATTCTTTTTATCTTAATTACAATATTATATATTATCGTTATTTAATAAGCGGGTACTAAGCACGTGTTGATTTTATTGAAAAATCATTATTGGTATAGTTTAATATCAAATATACTTTGTTTTTATCATATCCTTCAAAAAAAAATGAAATTAGAAACTTGAAATTCAATGTATAACGATAAAGTTAAAACTTGAGATCCAATGAATTATGAGGTCAATTAGATATACTTGTGTTTTCGTCATATGATTGATAGTGAAGTTAAACACTTGAGATTCAACGTATTATGAGGTCAAAGTTACAAAAGAGCTTAAATCACGGTGCATGGAATGACATTTATTTCTCTTTCACGGGTTCATAATTTGGGTTGCTTAGTTATACTTTTATTTTCATCATATCATTGATGGTCAAGTTAAAAACTTGAGATTCAATGTATTGCGAGGTGAGAGAGCTTAAATCATGCTCCATGGAATAACATTTTTTTCTCTTTCATGATTTAGGTCACTTAGATATACTTTTGTGATGGTGTAGTTAAAAATTGAGATTGAGTGTACTATGAGGTCAAAGTTGGGAAAGAGCTTAGGTTATGGTGCATGGAAATAATATTTATTAGCTCTTGTCGCTTGCAGCATGGCAGGGACTATAGTAATCGTTTTTAGGCTTTGCATTAGTCCCTGCACAAAAACCAAGTCAACTAATTCAATTAACTTAAAGTTTTAATTTTATATTTAATAAACAATTTTTTTTCAACCACTAAGAAATTTTGTGCTGCTCTTTCGATCAATAAAAATTTTAGAGATCTTATTTGACCTCATATCGAGGCAAGATCTAGGCAAACTTAGGATAAAATCTACTTTTTTTTCTTATTAGTCCCTGAGATTTCACTATCGCAAACTAATGTTGGTCTTAAATTATAACATTAGTTTGTTGTACTCTGAAGATCCGTTAAACTTTGATGTTCTCCTCCCTGTGCCACCGCTTCTGCCTCCCTGTGCCACCAGTTATGCCTGCATGTAATAGGTGTCAATGTTTTGGAACAAGATAAAGATTGGTTGGTGGGTTGCTTATTATTCATGGCCGATGGAGCTTCAGACTATGCGATGCTTATTCTTCAGGGAAATAGCTATGCACTTATTTTTCAGGGTAGCATCGATGGATCTTAGTGGCTGATTTGTTCGTTGGGTGAAAGGACTTGCATCAACAAACTTGAAACAGCATAAACATTTACCTGCATAAACATATATATATCAGATTCAAAAGAGGTAAGTGAACTGCAATTTGGGTTGGCCTTCTATTATTATTGTTGCATTTTTATAACTCACTAACCCATGAATCATACATGAATTGAACTACCTTGCATGAATTGAATTGCCTTATGAATTGGTGGAAGCATTCATTAACTGGTGAAGCATACAAGAATTGAACTGGAAAAACAAAAATAAATAAACTATACAGATAATCCTGAATATCAATCACATTTTCACAAATAATAATGCCAGTCCATGACAACTGAAACAGGGTCGTTCTACCAAGAAATACTTGTACTTTATGAATATAAATCCTTGAGGAACCCTAAGACGATTCGGCATGAAATTGTAAGTTGTTGCAACAATTCAAAAGGGAATCTTTTAATTTTCCATTCTAGATGACAAAACCCTTGTTCAAGCAAAAGTGAAAATGTGAAGCTGGGTTACACTTTTTGCCCTTTTTTGAGAAAAAATTTTCATTTTTTTCGGTTCTTCAACTTTCTGCAAACTATAACAAATTTTCTGTGTAGAATTTCATTTTGCGATAAAAATAAAAGTTGTGAGAAATTTTGTTAGCTTTCTATTACTTATTTTTTGAAATTTTTTTATGCATATTTGATATGTCAACTTAGCATTTTTTTGAGTGTGTGTTTCTTAACAATCAAAGGATTGATAAGAAGTCATGTTATGACGCAATGTTGTATTCATTGAAAATTTTTGTTTTTGAAAAAACAAAATGTGTTACAACAATCTAGACAGAGTCTACTTTGTTTTTGTCATATTTACAAAGCCAATGGATGCATATCATAATTACTAGAATTTTTTGAACTGGTCCAATACGAAAAACTGCGTATTTTGGATATGTTTTGCGTCGCAAGAAATTTCTTAACATATAAGTTATAAACTAAAAATCTAAAAGCTACCCATTAGAGACGACGGACCAATGTAATGCCCCATAATTTTTTCAATTTTTTTTACAATCTATTTTGGGAGATACAAAATTTTGATTTCACTGAATCACAATGACCCTCAGAAATTGTTTGCACCCATTTTATTAGAAAAATAATTAAAATTATTAAACGTTTATGAAATTCCATAAAAGTTATATTTTTTGAAAGTAGATTCAATTCTGAAAATGCTTGTCTTGGTTCCGACAGTTAATTAACAACCTTTCATGGAGTTTAATCAGTCCAAAGTTGCAGAACCGTATTCAGAACCTGGTTTTTGCGTAATTGATGACGCGTTAGTTCGGCCGAACTTTTAATAAAGTTCGGTCGAACTATGTTTTCCGCTTAAGACCCGCTAAATCTAACGTATTAATAGTTCGGCCGAACTTTTGATCAAAAGTTCAGCCGAACTATTGTGTAACTCTCTGTCGACCGGAGAGTTTTGCGGAGCCCCCTACTAAAACACATTTCGCGTCAATATAAATTGGCGCGAAATGATTCACAATTTTTGCACATTTCGCACACTTCTTCTCATTTTACAAAGATCTTGGTTTGGGTTCAAAAAAATTTCTTCAAAGTTTGGATTTAAATCGGGACCTATCACTGTTTCTTTTCTCTTTCTCATCATTTCTACAAACGAATCAGTCGTTGGCCCCAAATTTCTGTACACCTTTACCATTTCACCCAATGAATGTGTAACTATTTCAAGGCTTTGTCTACTCTCAGCAGGTAGAGACAAAGCCATGAGATCTCTTTGCATATAATCGACCTCTCCCCGAGCCAAAAAATTCTGAAGTAAGGTCATTGTAGTTAGGTTTCATACCCAAAAAAAAATGAATCAGTCGTTGGCCCAAAATTTCTGTACACCTTTACCATTTCACCCAATGAATGTGTAACTATTTCAAGGCTTTGTCTACTCTAAGCAGATAGAGACAAAGCCATGAGATCTCTTTGATATAATCGACCTCTCCCCGGGCCAAAAAATTCTGAAGGAAGGTCATTGTAGTCAGGTTTCATAACCAAAAAAAATTCTGCATAAAACATTTGTGCAAAATAAACAGGAACCTCATCATTCCATGGAAGCCTTCCAAAGGCCGCAAGATGTCGATCATACAAATAACCAGCTTTGTCTGGGTGCTTGAAATACTGCACCTTCAACATTTTTCTTTTTGGCCCTTCCTTATAATTAAACATTGACTTAGCATCATCTCTTGAAACTTTTTGTTTTATGTCCCGCCATTTATCGGGACCTATCACTGTTTCTTTTCTCTTTCTCATCAGTTCTACAAACGAATCAGTCGTTGGCCCCAAATTTTTGTACACTTTTACCATTTCACTCAATGAATGTGTAACTATTTCGAGGCTTTTTCTATCCTCACAGTAGAGACCAAGCCATGAGATCTCTTTGTCTACTCTCTCCGCAAAGCTGAGACAAAGCCAATATGTAAGAGTACATGGAGATATTCACATGATGTGAATTTTTTTCTTTGAAGGAGAAAAATGATATGTCAGCAAGCTATGTTTCTTGCATGATGTGTTTTCAGTTTGATGGTTTTCTTTGTGACAAGACGTCACAATATTTTGGGAAGGTTCACTCTTGAGCGAGAGCCTCAAGATTACAACCTAATCATGACAATCAAATGGGAGTTCATACTTATTTTGAAAACAAATAGGATTCTGAGCTACCTAGGACTCAAACCATTATTTTTAAATTTGAAATATCATGATGTGTTGTTTCAATGCCTGAATCCACAACCCTAACATAAAATTTTTTATTCCTTTTTTGCAGGATTTAGTTGGTTATATTAAAATTCAGTTGAATTTAAAATTCTTGGCTTAAAGGGCATGAACCAAACATATTTGCATATTAAATGAGGAATTTCGCTCTCCCAATCATTTCTAAATCACCCATATCACCAAGAAAACATGTTTTAAAAGAACATACTTTGGTATGGGAAAGACCTTAGGTTTCAAATATTATAAGAATGTTTTTGACATGGTTGAGAGAATGTGGAAAATATAATCCATATAAACAAATTATTTTTCAAAACGTATTACTTTCAAAGTATCAACAAGGAACATGTACAAGGGTGTTCAATGAATTAACGATATCTATTTAAATTCCATGATGTATATCTTACTCATAATTTTAACAAATTATTAAATAATGATCTAGATTGGATAATTATATTATTTGTCATATATTTTGATGCTTATAGGGTGAAAAAACTATAAGAATCAACTTGTAGGTTCATTTTAATGGTGGGTGGAGAATTGGGGTCTAAAACCTTTTGGAATTATTTTGATTCATTAAATGACATTTTTAGGGGTCAAATTATTATCCCTTGTGCCGAAATCTTAACAATTATTCTACACTTAAAGACATATCCAATGGTGCAAGAAAAACATCAAACGAAGTTCATTCAAAATTTATGCCTTTAGTAAGTTGACCTATCATGTTGACCACCATAGTACGAGATAATGACATTTTAGCCCCATTACTCATGCATGGCAAGCTAGCTACATGTGGAATTTTAAGAAGACTCTGAAAGATCTACAATCACAAACCTCGTTAATGGTTGAGAGAGTCAAATATTACACCTAGTTGGCTATCACACTATGTTAAATACTTGGCCACTAAGAGGAATAAGAGTTCCATTTTGTGTTATCAGATTTTTGTTTCATAGTTGAAAATACAACTAGGAGTGTGAAGTTAGAGAGAAAAATGTATGAAGTTAAGTTTTTATAGCAACCTTACACCCTAAAAGTCTTAGCTAACTCTATAGAGATTACCTCTTTCTTTGTACTCACATATTTTTCATACCAGAAAAGAGAGAGTAGAGCATGTTTAAATTTTAGTGTTGTTTTTCTCCCATAAGGATTTCCTAGGGAAAAGGAGTCTAGAAAAAGGAGTCTAGAGTATCATTACTTTAGGGTCGTTTTGTCTCCCATATAAGCATTTCCTAGGAAAATAATTGTGTTGATTGTCTAGAGATATGTATGTGTGTTTTTCATTATGTTCTCTATTTCTTACGTTTTTTTTCATTATGTTTTATATTTCTTACATTTCTTCCCTCCTATTTTTCTTTCCAATCAAGGTTTATAAAGTAACATGAGAAGCAACATGAGACTTGAAACAATCATTTTCATTATCTATATGGAAGGAAAGAAGGATTATATCACCTTAAGCTTAAACTTATGTAGTTTGTCAATTTTTATCATATATTTTTTTGGTAAGGGTAAATGTTTTTTTTATCTATAGTACAAGTCATGAGTTCCCCAATTTTACCTTATGTAAAGCATGATTCTATGATTACTACAATTTGTACTTGGTTTTTTATTGTGATGAT
>JAXQQM020068561.1:0-21763 GCA_034641835.2 Pinus albicaulis
TGCCGCCAAGCTATTTTCAGGTGCGAAGGTCCTTCCGGATCAATCTACATCAAGTCTATAGATATTCTTAACTCAAATCCCAATCTTCTTGGCTTGCCCTGTTGCTTTGTGTGGCAGGAAAACTTTTCCTTCACTAAAAACAACATCGTAGCCTCTATCCCCTAACATTGCAACTTAGACCAATTTTTTCTTCAAAACTTGTACATCCATTACATTTTTTAATTGAAAGAGTTTACCTGACGCCCCCTGAAAGGTAATGGTACCAATCCCGGTAGCACTGTACCGTCCATCGTCGCCCAATTCAATATGCATCTGGAGATCTTTCTCCAAGTTACTGAAAGTTCCTTGTCTCCCGTCATGTGAAAGGAAGCACCACTATCCAAGAACCACCCTGATCCCAATGCACTTGACACCATGCATGCGATCAATGAGAAGTCAAGCTCAAATTGTGAAGCAAGAGCCTCACCAGCTACGGCTCCAAAAACCTTCTTGTTCTTCTTCTTTTGTGGACAGTTTGTGGTAATATGCCCATGCTCGTGACAGTGAAAACACTTCACTTTGGACATGTTGTGCTCCTTGCCATCTTCACCGGCCTCAATTTGGAATGGAATTTCTTCCCTATCCCCTTATTTCCATTGTAAGCCAAAGCACAATCCTCTTCATCACCATGCTTTGATGAAGATCCATCTCTGGTGTTCCACCTAAACTCCTCCTGCACCAGATCTGACCATAGTCGTTCCCAATCCGACAATTTTTCCTGTCCGTTGACAGAGTCTTCATAACTGTGCCAACTCTTAGGAAGTCTTAGGAGATCCAAACCCACCAAATCATCATTAGTGACAGTTATTCCTACACTCCCAAGTTCATCCCGACATTGGACAAACTTTGTTAAGTATACCGAAATAGTGTCATTCTTTTCCATCTTGATCTTCCTGAGTTTATCTTTGAGTGCCAATTTCCTATGGTCGTTGCTGCTTTGGAATAGATCCGTCAAAGCCTTCCACATAGCATATGGTGTGGATTTCCCATGGAGGCTTGAGAAAATGTGGTCTCGTACTCCCTCCAACAGGATCCCCCTCACATTTTCCACTTTCTTTTGCCATGCATCAAGATTGGAAACATTGTCACAGTGGGCTTAGGAACATTATTGTCAATGAATTCCTTCAAGCCATTGTCTTCAAGCATTGCTTCCATCATGTCCTTCCAAGCAATCTAGTTCGACCTACCCTCGAGTGCATACTCTAACCGCAAGCCATTGAAATCCATTTCAATCTTGAATCAGCTATAACACCAAGAAAGTCTTTTTGCAAATTCGAATTCTATCCAATCACAAACTCAAATCCTGCTTCACTTCTACAATTTCCTGTGCTCTAATACCATGTACAAGTTATACAATTTTCATGTACATATTGGATTCACCCGATCTAACAATATGCTAATGTTAGATACTAGATCACTTTCTACAAATCTTTGCGGATTTAAAAACACAATCGCCAATTACAATATCATGAAGAAAGATCAATCACACACAACATAGATAATTTCCCGGGGAAAGCTTACAACTAAAAACCCCACTATCTTCTATTGTATATTATATCATGGATCATGAAACAATTACATACAAAACTCCAACCACAAGATCTCTTAGTACATCAGCTAATTGTCTCACACTGTCATACAAAAATTGGCTAGTTCCTTAGCCAATTTACTGTCTCTAGACAACCTGCCTCCACTGCGCAATCCTTGATGGTAAAGAAACCTGAATAATGGATGCCTTGTATACCTTGACTGTGTAAATATCATGGGCTCATCCAATGTGTGTGTGCTTGCATGTGTGCAAGCGGATAATGTCACAACTGATAGTTATCTTCCCTTTCACCTAGAACTCAATTGGGTCTCCACTGGATCTGACATGCATGCGGTTAATAATAGTAAAAACATCAGTTGCATGTGAGATCACTACATGTGAATTAATTAATATTTAATTCACTTGCTCTCTCAATAGTGTAGCTGCAGTTACAACTAGCACAACTGACTTTAACTCACTTAGTGAGTTAAAATGATTTACAACTTGCACAACTCAGGCACCACTGCAGTTCCAACTCTGTTACAACTAGAATCACTTAGTTACAACTAAAGTCAACCTGCATGTCCCACCAACCAACCACTTAACTTGAAATTCACTTAGCTCACTGATTTTCCACTTCAGTTAACTATTTTCAAGTCCACTTTAAGAATAGATTACAGTTTAATGTCCATCTAAATTAAGGGATAATAAAAATATACATGCATCTATAAATAGACATTCATCTATAAATAGACATACACCTAAAAATAGACATACACTTAAAAATATCCTGTGTGGGCCCACCCTAGTGTAGGTGCTTAATTTTCACTAGGATCATGGATGTTGTTTCAAGATGCCAATTTCACTGTTTCTTGATGCAAACTTCAACAATCCCCGTATTGTTATTATTGTGCCCATAAAAGCCCACTATTGTTATTTTTGTGCCCTTACATTATTATTGTTAGGTCAACTAGGATTATATTATGACCCCATGGACTCTGATATATAGAAATGAGGTTTTGTAATTTGTATCATCCAAGAATTGTTCATTTATGTAATGTAAAGGAGGTTTCCCCCTTGAAGTGGCTAATTTCTAAGGCATTGATCTCTTTTTTATTCTATTTTGGGAGTTGGTTTCATAACATTTGGTATCAGAGCTTTGGATTATAGGGTTTCGCTACTTCAAACAGGTCATCGTGAAATTTTCGCTATAAATTTTTTTCTACGAAGTTTCAGATGCTAAAAAAAACCCATTTGCAAGAAAATCCTGATGAACTTTGTGTAAAAATTTTAGATATTGGTTTGCAATATTTTCGGAGATATGATCTTTGTAAGTTAGGGTTTTTGCAGGCTCCCAAATTTCATCTCAATGAGGTGACCTTGGGTAAATCGTCACAACTCTCTCTCTCTCTATGAGCATCAGATTGGAATTCTTTAAAAAGTGGAAGAAAGTACATATACTGTAGTTTCCTGTGTATCAATTTCAGAGCCGAAGGAGGAAACAGTGACACGTGGCACGCTGTACAAGTTTTCTCTACTAAATGAGTCCATAATTAGGTCATTGTGGGAGATTGGGCATAGCTTTGCCTTGAAGAATCCAAATCAGGTTAGACCTGTGGCATTGGAAAGAAGATTCAAAGGGGCTACTAAAGGACTGAAGATAAAATCTTAAGGATCCGAAATAACAGAGATACATCAGTTTCAATATCACACTCCTCAAAAGCTAGAAATAGGTGTGTATTTTTTTTTTCAAATTGAATAAGTCTTGGTTGAAGTGATTCCAAGGGTATATTGAAGCATAAATATCAGTATTGGGTTCTAAAATGCCCCCCAAAAATAATTCAACACCCATCAAGCCATCATAAGGCTCTACTATGACTTGCGAAGAGGAAGAAGTGCAACATGATATATCAAAATTACAAGAACAAGTGCAACAAATTTCACTCTCGTAAAGAGTAACAAAAAATGAAATGGAAGTTTTGAAGAAAGGTGTGGAAGCTAAGATGGATAGTTTGAAGAAAGGTGTGGAAGCTAAGATGGATGGTTTGAAGAATGGCATGGAAGCTAAGATGAATGACATGGAAGCTAACATGGAAGATCACATATATTTTATTAATTATTAATAGATATAGTTATTTTAGTTTTGATATAAGGGCATGATCAAAGATAATTTCTCTTCAAGGGGAATAAATTATGGCACATATTTAAAGCCTTGGTGATTCTTCATAATCTATCTCTCATCTTTTATCAATAATAATATATATTTAATAAGTTTTAATGATTTTTACACGGCTAGTAAGAGCCTTCGCTCTTCAGATCTGTAGATCACTCATAATTAAGGAATTACAAGAAATCTAAATAGATTTTTTTAAAACCAAGGTTTTAGAAATGATTTATTTTTTAAAAAAGAAGGAGGAAGAAATATATATATATATATATATATATATATATATATATATATATATATATATATATATATATATATATATATATATATATATATATGTATAAAATCAAAAGAGAGAAGGAAAGTTAACATAAGGGGGAAATAAATTAATAGGATAAAAAAATATTTAAAAGAAAATAGTTCCAAAAGAAAAGAAAAAAGTAAAAGTAAAAAGAGATATATATATATATATATAAAGAAGTACATATACGTACATGTGAAGACAAAGTAAAATTAAAAAAGAAGAGTAATTGCTCGTGGTTTACAAGCTCTTGGTTTTGGAGCCCATGGTAATTGCCCATGGTATTAAAACCCATTCACCCTTTTCAAAACAACGTGACTTTTAAAAAC
Organism: Pinus albicaulis; assembly: GCA_034641835.2. Classification (NCBI taxonomy): domain Eukaryota; kingdom Viridiplantae; phylum Streptophyta; class Pinopsida; order Pinales; family Pinaceae; genus Pinus; species Pinus albicaulis. The sequence goes on from JAXQQM020068561.1 coordinate 4,365, forward strand.
AACGTGACTTTTCAAAGTTAACAAATTTTTTCCCCATATATATATATATATATATATATATATATATATATATATATATATATATATATATATATATATATATATATATATATATATATATATATATTATTTCAAAAAAAAATTAATTAATTAATTAAAAAAAGGGAAAAATTGGCAGAAAAATATTCCCCACCTCATACACGTTCAATGTCTTCATCGATGTCGATGGCCGAATTCCAGAAGAAATTGGTGGATCTCGAGAAACAAATCAATAATAATTCCGAAGAATTCGGAAAAAGATTAGTCGATCTTGAAGGTACAGTTGCAGGACACTCCAACGACATCAAAAAGGTTCATGATACGACAAATCGAATAGAAAGACAAATGTGGCTAAATCATCACGAGGCCACAGAAAAGCATAGCGAAGCAATGAACAAGATGACAGAGCATAGCGAAGCAATGAACACGATGACAGAACTCTTCAATAAGCTAAATGATAAGATAAATAAGTTAAGTCAGACACAATCCCCAATATTTCCTAACGTGGAACAAAATCAACAAAACAATTCCGCAGATTCAGGGAACTCAGAAGAGCATCAAGAAAAAACCAATTCCCCACATCATCAAGAAGATAGTAATGCAAATTTTCAAAATAAGCAGCTCTGGAATGCATTTGCTAATCAATATCCTCTTCTTGTTCCACCATTAGCATATCAGCGAAAAGCCAAAATCGAGCTACCCAAGTTTGATGGTAATGAAAAAAATAGTGTTGCATGGCTTAATAAAGCGGAAGAATATTTTGAGATTTATGACATTACTAGTGATGACGAAAAAATTAAGCATGCTTCCATGAAAATGGAAGGAGAAGCATATAATTGGTATATGTGGTGGAAAAAGACGATGCTTGCTATTAGTTGGAGGAAATTTAAGGATGCATTCTTCAAAAGGTTTCAAGGTATAAAAGAAGAAAAGTTTTTTTCAACGTTTATCAAATTACGCCAAAAAGGAGATGTGGATGAGTACACTCGAGAATGGGAGACCTTGGCAACACGAGTACCGGGATTGTCAGAATCTCGTCTAATCCAGTCTTACATCTCAGGACTTAAAATCCATATACAAGAAGAGCTCGAACTTCATGAAATTACATTAGTAGAAGTAGCAAGGCAAAAAGCAAAAGTCGTTGAAAAGAAATTTGAAAGGTTATCAAAACCAGAAAAAGTATATTCGAGACAAAGATTTCCTCAATCTGAAAATATAGATGACACAAAATATGTCCCACCCCATGTTCGTGAAGAAGAAAAATCTAATGTGGAAAAACGAAGAATGAGAGAGGGCAAGTGCAAGCATTGCGGTGAAAACTGGGACCCTAAGCACAGATGTGCTAATGGAAAAGCGAAAAATCTATACAGTTGTGAAGCAACTAATGACGCTAACAATAATGATTCATATATAGAAGGATTAAAAGACAACTTAGAGTTCTCTCCAGAAGTGGATGGCGAAACTATTCCGCAAGTGTCATTATCAGCTATGACAGGCATATCACAACCTCGAACCCTAAGGTTAAGAGGACATATCAAGAACAACAACGTAATGGTTCTCGTCGACACTGGCAGTACCCACAATTTTCTAGATTCAACCATGGCAAAAAGACTTAACATATTTACCTTCCCCATGCCTAATATGAAGGTAATGGTGGCCGATGGTAAGAAGATTGAGAAAGTAGGGAAATGCCATAAAGTCAAACTACAGATAAAAAACTTTCATTTAGAATCTCCATTCTACACCGTTCCATTACGAGGAGTAGATGTGGTCTTAGGAATTCAATGTCTACAAACTTTAGGTACTTATTCTGCCAACCATCAGAAGCAGTTTATAAGTTTTAAGTGGAAAGGGCAGAAACACAGGTTGTATGGATTCCAAGCCCCAGAAGATCAAGTCGTATCTTCCTCTCTGATGACGAAGATGATTCAAATAGGAGCGCCAACATCTACAGTACAATGTCATCAGTTAGAAATTTTATCTTCAAAAGGGAGCCACGAAGAGTCACCAGAAGAACAAGGACTAGTTTGGACACACGAAAAAGTATTCCAGGATCTACCCATAAAAGTGCCTCCAGATAGGAAAATCAAACATCCAATAGAAGTCAAGACAGGATCCGACCCTGTCGATATCAGATCTTTTCACTATCCACATCAACAAAATATTGAACTCGAGAAGATGCTCCACGATCTTTTTAAAATGTGGGAAGCAAGAGCTCACCACTCGAGAAACCTAGGCTTTCATCAACGATGTCCTTCATTACGTATGCTTTGAGGACAAAGCATCTTTAAGAGAGGGGCAATGTTATGTATATTTATTAATTATTAGTTAGATATAGTTATCTTAGGTTTTATTAAGTGAAAGGGCATGATCAAAGATCATGCCTCTTCGCCAAGGGACACCATAAGGCTATATTTAAAGCCTTGGTGATTCCCCATTGTAATCATCTCTCATATTTTATCAATAATAATACATACTTATAAAGTTTACCGTAGTTTTTACACTCGAACTTTAAGAATGATCTAAAAGCAGGGAAGGTTTGAAGGAGGTTTGACAAAGTTGATACAAGAAATGATTCCTAATGGCGAAAAGGTAGTAGAGGAAACTCATGATGCTAACCAAAAAAAGGTTAATCGTGATTTCATAAACTCTAATGTTGGATTGAAGACCCACCATATTCCGAAGATCGATACGAGGAAGTTTGATGGAAAGGATCCTGTAACATGGATACTATAGATGGAGCAATATTTTGATCTCCATAATTTGAAAAACACACAAAAGGTATGCATTGCAACTTTATATTTAGAACAAAATACATTTGTATGGTATCGATGACTTTTCTCTCATAAAAAAATTGTCACCTGGTCAATTTTTACGGAGGAAATGATAGCACATTATGAGGATACAAAGAGAAACACCTTCTTTAACCAATTGATAAATCTCAAACAAAAGGGGTCAATGGTGGAGCACATTGAGGACTTCCAAAAATTGAACATAAGGGTAACTGATATTCTAGAGGAACATGTGATTGATGTCTTCATAGGGACTTTAAAGGATAACATCCAACTTGAGGTTCGCTTTTAGGAACCTGATTCATTAGAGAAGGCATTCAGTTTGGCAAGAAAAATTGAAAGTAAAATTTCGGTGACAAGGAAGCCTGCCACTCACATCTATAAAGTTGTAATTGTTGCTACTCCTAGACTTCCACAACCTACAAGGTTGACACCAGAACAATTGGAAGAAAAAATAGAAAAAGGACTTTGCTACAGTTGTGATAACAAATACACTAAAGGTCATAAGTGTGTTGAGAATAAATTATTATACATATATTGTGAAGAGGAGGGAGAAAATGAATAAGAAACTTCAAAAGAAGAGGATATACACCAAGAACCAACTCTAGAGAAAGAAGAAATGAGTCCGACCATATCCTGTAATGCACTCGCAAGAATTATCATTCCTCAAACTCTCAATATAGAAGGACATATCAAGAATAAAAATGTAATAGTGTTGATTGATTCAGGTAGTACCCATAATTTTATTCATTGTAGGGTAGCCTAGGAATTGAATTTCTTCCTATACCCAACACCAGAGTGTCAAGTGATGGTTGCAAACGGAGGAACTATAAATTTATTTGGAAAATTCCATAATATCAAGCTAACCATGGGGGAATATGTATTGAATAGTTCAATGCTTTCCATTCCAATGGGAGGTGTTGATTTTGTACTAGGAGTACAATGGTTACAATCTTTTGGGACGGTAGCTTTTAATTTTCAAGAAATTTTCTTGAAATTTTTTTTGGAAGGAAAGGAAGTTCAATTACGGGGTATCATGGGGAAGCTGGGAAAGATAATAAGCCCTAATGTCATGACAAAGCTTCTTGAGAGATCCGGGACCTGGAACCTTAGCTATGGCGGCAAAGATTTATCTCTAGTTCTCGTAGGTTGTTTGGACAACATCGAACGGATAAGCTTACTATTAAATGCACCCTTGAGCTTGGCAGTGGTCTGAGCACTCATTGGATGTAAACTATTGTTATCACTGGCGGTTTTCTCCTATCGAATTTCCCGCAGCTCTGTGCTCTATACCGACAGTGGTCTGATCGACTCTTTTCACAGGTTCAATGCTTTGTTAATACTATGCACCTTCTGGATGTGGCTACCGAAGAACACTGTGGACTGAGTTATTTACTGAAGGAGCAGAGATCCCTTGCTCGGTCTCAGGAGGGCCCATTTGGTGGGGTTGGAATCTTTGTTGCCGGTTTTCTCCTGGGGAATCCACAGACCTGCTACCACAGCTGCTATTACCCACTACTATCAGTATGAGTGCATACGAGGAGGAGGTCAGCTATACTGACGACCATTTGGAGGGCATGGACATATGGGGGCTAAAGGATAAGAAGTTGGTTGCAGATATGATTGACATGGTCCTTGCACCGGAAGATCCGGAACCTTTACAGACCCATCTGGTCACCTCGGTGAGCTGCTCTTCATCTTTTGGAGAGGGTTTGGATCCCTTAAAACTCATAGTTCCATCGCCTACGGTCAACAGTTTATGGGGGTTTCAGTCACCGAATGATCCTAACATCCCAGTGGTTGATTTAGTGACTTCGACACCCTATGAGGAGAAGGTTTTGACTTATATTGGAGCCGCGACTCAAACCTTTGAGAACCTCAACATTGGTGACGCCGCGCCTCCCTCTTCTCCTGCTGGGGATGTTCTGGTATCAGCATCCAGAGTATTTGTAAACATCCCTGAGGATGCTCAAGCAGCGGAATCATTACTACCATCGTTCGATTCGGAGGGATCCGGCTACCCTGACCCGACCCTGGGTAATACACACAAGGGGAAGAATCACACTACGACCAAGAACAAATATAGTAGGAATTCAAATTTTGGGCGAGACAGAGGTATAAACGACCTAGAAAGAACTACAGCCACAATGCTTGTTGGGAAAGTCCGTGGACGAAAATATACAACTGCTCGACTCAAGCTCTGGACAGAGGAGATTTGGGGTGGGATTATGGAGATGCTCCCGGATGTCTCACTACTTACCAGGGGATGGTTCACCCTCAGCTTTGCACTACCGACCCAAGTGGACTGGGTTCTCAACTAGTATTTGCACATAGAAATGCACTCGGTTCTCCTGAAGAGATGGTTTCCACTTTTTGATCTGAACAAAGAAAATGCGGGGGCTGGACTAATCTGGATGCGCCTCCCTGGTTTACCTGTTCAGTTCTGGAATGATACAGCCCTACGAAATATTGGGGAGGATTTTGGTCACTACCTAGATCATGATAAATCCTATCTTGTCACTGGTAATAGGGTTGTGGCTCGCATTCTAATTTTTTTAAGACACTCGGGATGGATTGCATGATAACTATAATATTTTTTTTGAGGGAATGGTGTGGCAACAAGTGCTGGACTATGAGGGAGTCTCTTTCAGATGTAGAAGATGCCATGAGGTGGGGAATCTATTTAAATATTGCCCACTTATGGGAGCTGCTATGCCGAGTCACAAGAAGACTTCTAATGCTGCTACACAGACGGACCCTATTACCTGCCACAGTTTGCAGCCCGAGGAGGTGCCACATTGTGTTGCGAAGGTGCAGACCTAGCCGCTGTTTCCTATTTGGTTGATTACACAGGCTAGAACTCATGTCTCGATAGCTCCTTCTCCTCAGCTCCGCTCTACCACAGTACCGGGTACCTCTCTTTCCTCTGTCTCCCTGCATTTTTTATTTACTCCTATTTCGCCTACTACTGCACACCAATCTGAGTATATGTATCCCTCACTTAGCTGCTCCATTGCCCCAGCTCCTCCATTCATTACGCCCACCATCCCCCATACCTCTTGCGGAATAGCCTAGTTGCACCTCCTCTCATAGTACTGACTCATCCTCTTCGGGGCACCCATACTTCCTTAGATCTATCTCCCATTCGATCCCATTATATGCGCTCGGCATTGGCTCGGGCCAGAGCAGAATCCCAACAAAAACACGAGGAAAACCTTCGAAGATGGCAAAGGCTATTAAAAGGGAAAATTTTGAGGTTGAAGCTGGCACCCAATCCTCCATTATTAGGGTTCTTAGAGAAAGAAAACCCAAGGGCGAGGTACCCCCATGATTTGTCTAAATTTCAATTGCAAGGGACTAGCCAACCCCGTTAAAAGATTGTCTCTAAAGGATCTACTTTCTAAAACACCTGTTGATGCACTCTTCCTCCAAGAGACTTTGGGGGTTGGCACATCTATTAACACCATTCTTGATTCGATTCTACCTAACTGGACATTCGTAACTTTGGATGCTCAGGGTAGATTCGGTGGCTATGCACTGGGCATAAATAATAAGACTACCCGGTTAAACAATTGTTGGGGTAGAGATGGCGTTATTGGTATGGAGATCAATTTTGGGGATATGGAGTTCCCTATTACTTTGATCAATGTTTATGGGCCTTGCGCAAAGAGAGAATTGTTCTGGCATTCTCTGTTGTGTTTCTCGCTTCTAAATGACCCTCATATTATCATGGGAGGAGACCTTAACTTCCTGTTGGGAATTTCAGAATATTGGGGTACTCATGTTGTCCTGGACCCGCTTGCCGATTACATCATCTCTCACTTGGAATCGGCAGAACTTATCGACCTTCATATGCCAAAGCTACGACCCACCTGGAGGAATAGACGATATGGTGATGTGGCTTTGGCTCACAGGCTTGATAGATTCCTCATTAAACAACAATTACATCTACTACTGAATAAAACCAGGCAATGGGTTGGCAAGGGTGGTATATTGGATCACTCTCCTGTTTATTTGGAATTTGGGGTTGGCCCATTGAGAGCACACCCACCCTTCAAATTCAACTCCAGATGGCTCCAAGATCTGGAATACCACAACCTGGTGGTACAGAAGTGGCAGCATTGTTATCAACAACTTGACCGTGAACCTGCTCGAGTCATAAACGACAACCTCAATCGGATCAAGGCCATGACAATCAAATGGGCAAAGGAAAAAAAATGCTGGAGGAAGAGGATCTGAGAAGGATTGAATTGGAGATTTCACAACTGAATGATTCTGATCTACTGGGGTATCACTCTACGGATACCAAGGAGCATCTCATCTCCTTGGAAGCCACTAGAACTAAGCTCCTTCATAAAAAAGAAGAGGATTGGAGACTACGAAGCCGGGCTATATGGCTTCAAGCAGGTGATGAGAACACTAAATTCTTTCAAAAACTCGCAAATGGACGACGAAACAGTAACACCATTTGGGAACTATCGGATCATAATGGATTTGTGGCTCGAACTCACCCACAACTCCTAGATATGGGCATTCAACACTTTTCCAAACAATACAGAGCCCCACTCCATTTCTATTTGTCGGAGATCATGAACATCGCCAGATATTTTAACAGGTATGTGGATCAAGAACAGGAGGAGGTACTCAATGCATCGGTCACCGTGGGTGAGATTGAAGGAGTACTCAAATGGTTCAAAAAAGATAAAAGTCTTGGACCAGATGGATGGCCTATTGAATTCTACCTCCATTTTTTCGAGTTACTGGGTCGGGATCTCCTCATTACCATCGAGGATAGTCACAAACTTGGCAGGATCTATGATGGCTTCAATTCTATATTTATTGTGCTCATCCCCAAGATTGATCACCCTACCACTTTTCATGACTACAAACCTATTTCTCTATGCAACTGTATCTACAAAATTATCCCCAAAATCATTGCAAATCACATCAAGCCCATCGTATCTTCTCACATTGCCAAAGAACAATTTGCTTTTCTCCATCACAGGTAGATTCATGAAGCCATCGACACAGCTCAAGAGGCCCTACATTCTATCAAATCCAAAAAACTCAGGTGTACCATCCTAAAAATAGATCTTGCAAAGGATTTCGATCAGGTGAATTGGAAATTTCTCCATCTCATTCTTATCCAAACTGGTTTTCCCCCTCCTTTCATTGACTGGATTATGGGGTGTATCAACCATGCATCATTCAGCATTATCTTGAATGGCACTGCATTATAATTTTTTCATGCAGGGAGGGGTTTGAGGCAGGGTGTCCTCTTTCTCCCCTACTATTTGTACTTGTTATGGAGGGTCTCTCGGTACTTATCAAAAAGGAAAAGGACACAGGGGAGCTTCATGGCCTACACATTAATGAGATTATGCATTTGACTCACCTATTATTTGTGGATGATGTACTTATTTTCCTGGATGGCTCCTGTCAGGACTCAATACAATTTGAACAAATTCTTCAAAGCTTCCGCAGAGCAACGTGAATGGTTCCTAATAACAACAAATCCACCATTATCATGACAAGATGTTCTGCACAGGAACAGGGCATTGCATCTGCTCTTTTTTCTTATGTGCATAACAATATTGGGGATGGATTGAAATATCTGGGTTTCCACTTAAAGCCAAACGATTATCAAATTAAAGACTCGAACTAGTTGATTGCTAAAGTGGATCGTCGCATCAACCTCTGGCACCATCGATGGCTCTCCAGGGCTGATCGTTTGGTATTAATTAAATTTGTACTTGAGGCCATTCCAGTATACTGGATGTCTCTTGCTTGGGTCCCAAAAGGTGTCACAATCCGTATTCAAAAAATTTGCAGAAATTTCTTGTGGAGAAATCCGAAAAAGGACTGTACTTTTGCTTGGATTGCTTGGGATCGAATCAGCAGGCCGAAACAGTGGGGTGGTTGGGGTATAAAGGATCTTCACCCATTTCCTACTGCCCTGGCGGCGAAAATGTGTTGGCACCTGATCTCTGGACATAGTCATATGGATCATGGTATATGAGTTGCAGGATGCTATTTATGGATGATTGGTCGAGTTGGTAAAAATAGATGGACCTCTATTTTTAGACATTGGGCGGTTTCTATTTTTAGACTGCCGGGCTAAAAATAGAACAGACAAATATTATTAACCCTTAATAATATTTAGACTATAAACATTATCTTATCCTCTTGGAGCACTTCAGTTTGATGCTTGGATGTGGCACATGCAGCTGACAGAAGGAAATACGCTTTTCCTAAGGGTTAGTAGAGCTATTGCATGGTTGACTTCAGTTAGAACTCATGTGGCAGAGTTTGGTGGAGTTGATGAGACAGTTGGTGGAGTTGTGTTCGGTTTAACTTAGTTGAACTAGTTATATTTAGTCTAACTCCACAAATACACTAGTGATGAGTGGTGTGACCCACCATTAATTAATTCATTATCACATCTTTCTAAGTGAAAATCACAATAGAGAATTTTGTGTCGACGCCGCTTTCTCAACCGTAAACTGCTGTGGTTCATCATCATGACAAGATTATTAACTAATTATTAACTCATAAATCAACTAAAGAACACATCAGTTAACTGCAATGCATGGACAGTTCAGTGGAGACCAGTGTTAGAGGTGGGTGAAAGGGTGTGATTGACTATCAGTTGTGACCATTGATTGTGCATGAGATTTGCACACACTTTGATGGAGATTGCCAATGAGGATTGCGCAGTTGGAGCTAGTGGGATTCGAACTTGGATCTCATTCATTACTCACTTGGATTGCGCAGTAGAGGCAGGCAGACTTGTGGAGAAGATTTGAACCCATGACTTGTTCAAATCTCAGTTAGTTTGTGTGTAACTTTTGGAGATAGTACTGAGTACTTGTGAGGAGTATTGTGCTATGTATTGTTACATGTTCTCCATCATTATAATATACAGATAGTTGGGGGTTTTCAGCTATTGCTTTCCCCATTACATCCTGTGTTGATATGTGTGCTTGATTGTGTTTTAATGAGCGCATGCGACTGCTTTCTATTTCCGCATATTGATGATCAATTGTAGAAGAGGTTATGTATTATGCATGAAGCTTAAATAGTGTGTAATCGAGATAATCTCGGTGAATAATTCAGCAAATTATTCAAATTTCTACATAGTCTTTGAAGGATGTTATCACCGCTAAATACTGTCTTTAGAACTCTTGATTGGATCAAGGACAACATTCTCGCCACCCCAGATCCTTTCATTATCTCGAAGGCCATCACTAATGCCTTCACCATCTCAAAAGGGCTCACATAGCATAGATGAATCGCAGTTTATCAAGATGTGTGGGCACTGATCGTGGTTCGCAAGCAGAGCAACTACAAACTACCTGGGATGAGGTCATCAGGCCTATTAGAAACGCCAAGCACGCCATCTAGCTTGTATCCAACCAGTTCTAACCACCGTATTTTAAATGGTTGTCAGCTCAAGAACTGGGTATTCCTTGGGCTGGATATCTGGACTGGGCTAAATATATTAGAGCCCTCCAAGCATCACATATCTGAATTACTGATCAAGAAGACTAGCTGATCTGGGCTATCTCACCTAAAGGCATATACTCACCAAAAATTGGCTACACGACACTTTTCCAACTCAAGAAGCCACAAGAGAAACTTTGGTGGTGGCAATCGATCTGGAAATTGAAGGCACCGCACAAGAACAGACTTCTGTTATGGTGCATACTACACAATTGCATGCCCACCATGGAAAACCTTCATAGACGAGCCATTCATGGACCCTCAAGGTGTTGTTTCTGTCTTTCCCATGAGGAAAATGCCCAACACCTATTACTGAATTGCTCTGCTATTCAGCTTATATGGAATTTGGTTACTCATGGGCATGGATGTCCCTACATCTGGCGGGGAATTACAATCACAGAAGCCTGGACTACTTGGTGGCAGTTGACTGCAAACACTATGAAGCTGTGAAGCCTTCCATTACTCGTTGCATGGGGTATATGGACTAACCGCAACAGGCATATATTTGAGAACCATCATGTGAACAGGGAGAGCATTTGTTCCTCTATCACTGCTACCTACAGCCTGATACTAGACGATGACCCACACACTCCTGTGAAGCATATCACCCCCGAGATCATAGACCATAATCGACCATGGGTCTATTTTGATAGCACGGCTAACCATCACGGGTGTGGGGGGGCAGGGGGAGTGCTGTACTATATTGATCAAACCAGCATTATTATCATCTCAAAATGGGATTAGGCTCGGGTTCAAACAATTTCGCTGAGTTACTATGCCTTCGACTCCTCCTATTTGCATGTGAAAAAAACTGCAACATCATTCAGATATTTGGAGATTCACTTGTTGTTATTAACTGGTTCAACTCTCTTGCACAGTGTTACACACACACACTTACTGCATTACTGCGGGAAGTACTCCACCTCAAAACTCAATTTGACACTATATCTTTCACTCATATTTACAGTCAAAGGAACAAAGTGGCAGACAAATTATCCAAAGAAGCCACGGAGCTAGAATGGGGCAGATGGTTCATCACTGAACATGATGGCGCACAAGTGTATAGATATTTTCACAGACCGTTCACTGATGACCTCCAGAATATGGGTGCAGTTGATCCATGACTACAATTTTGACAGTACCACTCATGGGAGATTTATTATTTTTTGATATGATTACCTATGATAGAAAATATCGGCAGCTATTTATCTTAATTTTTTGTATCTATTATGTTTTATTTTGATATGTAAGTTATGCACCAAACTTACAATAGATAGAGCATCACATCATGCACCGATATATGTAATGCCTCTGTGTTTCATGAGGACAGTATTATATTTTGCACCATACTAGACAATATACTCAATAAAATGTAACATGTATTTTTTCAATATTAATGAAAGATTACGAATTTTTTCCTATGAAAAAAAAAGAACAAAGCTTATAAAGAAAGAACAACGAGGCGTAATTGCACAATTATGCTCACTAGAAGTTCCGACATCAAAATCATCTATTTCTGCAGATCTCCAACAAGTCTTGGACAATCATTCCAAGGTGTTTGAAACTCCCAAAGGACTCCCACCTATTCGTGATCATGATCATGCTATTCATTGGATTCCAGGAAGTGTTCCTCCAAACATCAGGCCTTATAGATATCCTTACGTCCAAAAGAGCGAAATTGAACGTATGATTGCAGAAATGTTAGAGGCGGGTATAATTCAACCTAGTCAAAGTTCTTTCTCTGCTCCTGTAGTATTGGTACACAAGAAGGATGGATCAAGGTGAATGTGTCCGGATTATAGGGAGCTCAATAAGCTCACCATTAAAGACAAATTTCCCATTCCTGTGATTGATGAATTATTGGATGAATTACATGGAGCAATTTATTTTACCAAGTTGGATCTTCGTTCAGGATATCATCAAATTAGAATGAAGACTCAAGATATTCCAAATAAAAACAAATACTTCAAACTCATGAGGGTTTGTTAGGTCCCTATATTACTATTTTAGTCTCTTATTGTTATTAGTATTGCCTCTATTTACAAGTATTGTTGTACCTTCAGAATCCCAAATATTGGTTATTATGCCCTTACATTATTATTGTTAGGTAGGCTAGGATTACATTGTGGCCCCATGGACTCCTATATATAGAAGGGAGGTTTTGGTTATTTGAATCATCCAAGAATTGTTCATTTATTTAATGTATTGGAGGTTTCCCCCTCGAAGTCACTGTTTTCTAAGGCTTTGATCACTCTTCTCTTCTATTTTTTGAGTTGGTTTCATCACATTTGGTATCAGAACTTTGGATTCTAGGGTTTCGCTTCTCCAAGGTGTCATCGTGAATTTCCGCTATAAATTCTTCTAAGAAGGTCTTAGCTAAATTTTTAGAATGCTAAGACGAATCTAGAGAAATATCGTTTAGCAATGCTGAGCTTGGTTCGCAATATTATAGGAGACATGATCTGTGGAAGTTAGGGCTTTTTGCAGGATCTTGAATTTAACCTAAACATGTCATCGTGGAATTTTCTCTATAACATTTTTTCTACGAGGTTTCAGAAGCTGAAATTTTCACAGAGCGAAGCTGAAATCCCGAGGAACCTCTTGGAAAAATTTCAGAGATTGATTCGCATTATTTTTGGAGGTAGGATCTGTGGAAATTAAGGCTTTTTCAGGCTCCCAAATTTCATCTCAAAGAGGTGATCGTGGGAAAATCTTCATAACTCTCTCTTTGAGCATCGGATTGGAATTCTGTAAAGAATGGTCGAAATTAAATAGACTGTAGTTTCCTGTCTATCAATTTTAGAGCCTAAGAAGGAAACAATGACATGTGGTAAGTCGTACAAGTTCGATCTACTGAACCAATCCATAATTAGGTCATTGTCAGAGATTGGACATAACTTTGCCTTGAGGAATCCAAATCAGGTTAGACCTATGGCATTCGAAAGAAGCTTCAGAGGGCTATCTCAGGGCCAAATTTTAGATATTTAAGATCGAAAATCACAAAGATAATTTAGTTTCAATATCGAGCTCCTCAAAAGCAAGAAAAAAGTGTGTTTTTTGTTTGTTTGTTTTCCGAATTGCATAAGTCTTGTATAAAAAATCAGTTTGAAGTGATTCCAAGGGCTTATTGAGCATATATTTCAGTATTGGGTTCTAAAATTCCTCCTAAAAATAATTCAACACCCATTAAGCCCTCATAATACTCTACTATGACTCATGAAGATGAAGAATTGCAACATGATCTATCAAAATTACAAGAGAAAGTGCACCAAATTTCGCTCTCGCAAAGAGCAACAAAAAATGAAATGGAATTTTTGAAGAAAGGCATGGAAGCGAAGATGGATGGTTTGAAGAAAGGCGTGGAAGCTAAGATGGATAGCGTGGAAGCTAAGATGGAGGACATGAAATAAAAAATGAAAGACAACATGGGAAACATGAAGAATGATCGCAGGCCGAAACAGTGGGGTGGTTGGGGTATAAAGGATCTTCACCTATTTTTTACTGCCCTGGCGGCGAAAATGTGTTGGCACCTGATCTCTAGACATAGTCTTTGGAAGGATGTTACCACTGCTAAATAAATTGCTCCTAGAAACTCTCTTGATTGGATCCGCGACAACATTCTACCCTGTCCCAGATCCTCTATTATCTGGAAGGCCATCACTAAGGCCTCTCACCTCATTCAAAAAGGGCTCACATGGCATATTGAATCAGGTTTTTTAGTCTGTGTGGGCACTGAATCGTGGTCGAGCAGTGGCGAAAACTACAAACTACCTGATTAGGTCATCGAGCTATTGGCAAACGCGGGCTATCGCCATCTAGTGCAGGTATCCAACCAGGCTCAAACCAATTGGCATTCTCAGAAATGGTTGTCAGCACAAGAACTGGGTATTCCTCGGGCTGGATATCTGGATTGGGCTAAATATATCAAAGCCCTCCAAACATCACATATCCGACTTACTGATCAAGAAGACCAGCTGATCTGGGCTATCTCACCTAAAGGCATATACTCACCAAAAATTGGCTACAGGACACTTTTCCAACTCAAGGAGCCACAAGAGAAACTTTGGTGGTGGTAGTCAATCTGGAAATTGAAGGCACCGCACAAGAACAGACTTCTGTTATGGTGCATACTACAATATTGCATACCCACCATGGACAACCTTCATAGACGAGCCATTCATGGACCCTCAAGGTGCCGTTTCTGTCTTGCCCATGAGGAAAATGCCCAACACCTATTCCTTAATTGCTCTGCTATTCACCTTATATGGAATTCGGTTACTCATGGGCTTGGATGTCCCTACATCTGGCGGGGAATTACAATCACAGAAGCCTAGACTACTTGGTGGCAGTTGACTGCAAACACTACGAAGCTGCGAAACCTTCCATTACTCGTTGCATGGGGTATATGGACTAACCGCAACAGGCATATATTTGAGAACCATCAGGTGAACAGGGAGCGCATTTGTTCCTCTATCACTGCTACCTACAGCCTAATACCGGACGATGACCCACAGACTCTTGTGAAGCATATCACCCCCGAGATCATAGACCATACCCGGCCATGGGTGTATTTTGATGGCGCAGTTAACCAGCACGGGTTGGCGTGGGGGGGGGGGGGGGGGGGCTGTACTATATTTATCAGACCAGCATTATTATCATCTCAAAATGGGATTAGGCCCAGGTTCAAACAATTTCGCTGAGTTACTATGCCTTCAACTCCTTCTCCTATTTGCACATGAAAAAAATTGCAACATCATTCAGATATTTGGAGATTCACTTGTTGTTATTAACTGGTTCAACTCTCTTGCACAGTGTTACGTGCACACACTTACTGCATTACTGCAGGAAGTACTCCACCTCAAAACTCAATTTGACACTATATATGTCACTCATATTTACAGGCAAAGGAACAAAGTGGCAGACAAATTATCTAAAGAAGTCGCAGAGCTAGAATGGGGTAGATGGTTCATCACTGAACATGATGGCGCACAGGTGTACAGATATTTTCATAGACCGTTCATTGATGACCTCCAAAATATGGGTGCAGTTGATCCGTGACTGCAATTTTGACAGTACCACTCATGGGAGATTTATTTATTTTTGATATGATTACCTATGATAGAAAATATCGGCAGCTATTTATCTTACTTTTTTGTATATATTATGTTTTATTTTGATATGTAAGTTATGCACCAAACTTACAGAAAATAGAGCATCACAACATGCATTGATATATGTAATGCCTCTGTGTTTCATGAGGACAGTATTATATTTTGCACTATACTAGACAATATACTCAGTAAAATGTAACATGTAATTTTTCAATATTAATGAAAGATTACGAATTTTTCCCTGTGAAAAAAAAGGACAAAGATTCTAAAGAAAGAACAATGAGGCATAATTGCATAATTATGCTCAATAGAAGTTCCAACATCAAAATCATTTATTTCTCCAAATCTCCAAAAAGTCTTGGAAAATCATTCCAAGGTGTTTGAAACTCCCAAAGGATGCCCACCTATTCGTGATCATGATCATGCTATTCATTTGATTCCAGGAAGTGTTCCTCCAAACATCAGGCGTTACAAATATATTGATGTCCAGAAGAGTGAAATTGAACGTATGATTGCAGAAATGTTAGAAGCTGGTATAATTCAACCTAGTCAAAGTTCTTTCTCTGCTCTAGTAGTATTGGTGCACAAGAAGGATGGATCATGGCGCATGTGTCTGGATTATTGGGAGCTCAATAAGATCACTATTAAAGATAAATTTCCCATTCCTGTGATTGATGAATTATTCGATGAATTACACGAACCAAGTTGGATCTTCGTTCAGGATATCATCATATTAGAATGAAGACTGAAGATATTCCGAAAACAACATTTCAAACTCATGAGGGTTTGTTAGGTCCCTATATTACTATTTTAGTCTCTTATTGTTATTAGTATTGCCCTCTTATTGTTATTGTTGTACCCTTGTAACCCAAATATTGTTATTATTGTGCCCTTAAATTATTATTGTTAGGTCGGCTAGGATTATGTTGTGGCCCCATGGACTCCTATATCTATAGAAGGAGGTTTTGGTCATTCGTAGCATCCAAGAATTATTCATTTATGTAATGTATTGGAGGTTTCCCCTTCTAAGTGGCTGATTTCTAAGGTGTTGATCTCTCTTTTATTCTATTTTTGGAGCTGGTTTCAGAACATTTGGTACCAGAGCTTTGGATTCTAGGGTTTCACTACTCCAAGCAGGTCATCGTGGAATTTCCGCTATAACTTTTTTTCTAAGAAGGTTCAGAAGCTGAATTTTTTAGAATGCGAAGACAAAATCTAGAGGAACATAGTCACAAAATTTTAGAGCTTGGTTCGCAATATTATAGGAGACATGATCTGTGGAAGTTAGGGCTTTTTGCAGGATCTTGAATTTAACCTAAACATGTCATCGTGGAATTTTCTCTATAACATTTTTTCTACGAGGTTTCAGAAGCTGAAATTTTCACAGAGCGAAGCTGAAATCCCGAGGAACCTCTTGGAAAAATTTCAGAGATTGATTCGCATTATTTTTGGAGGTAGGATCTGTGGAAATTAAGGCTTTTTCAGGCTCCCAAATTTCATCTCAAAGAGGTGATCGTGGGAAAATCTTCATAACTCTCTCTTTGAGCATCGGATTGGAATTCTGTAAAGAATGGTCGAAATTAAATAGACTGTAGTTTCCTGTCTATCAATTTTAGAGCCTAAGAAGGAAACAATGACATGTGGTAAGTCGTACAAGTTCGATCTACTGAACCAATCCATAATTAGGTCATTGTCAGAGATTGGACATAACTTTGCCTTGAGGAATCCAAATCAGGTTAGACCTATGGCATTCGAAAGAAGCTTCAGAGGGCTATCTCAGGGCCAAATTTTAGATATTTAAGATCGAAAATCACAAAGATAATTTAGTTTCAATATCGAGCTCCTCAAAAGCAAGAAAAAAGTGTGTTTTTTGTTTGTTTGTTTTCCGAATTGCATAAGTCTTGTATAAAAAATCAGTTTGAAGTGATTCCAAGGGCTTATTGAGCATATATTT
>JAXQQM020058159.1:0-10297 GCA_034641835.2 Pinus albicaulis
TGCAATGAAGATCATAAATTTCGACTTCAGACTATTTGCCCCCCCTACCTCTAAAATTCCTCCTTCCTCTTCCTCCTCAGCCACCTCTTCCTCTCGAAGGATCTTGTGTGGGTTTCTTCTCTTTATGTGCAAGACACACAACTTATTCAGAATATCCTAGGAGGTCGAAACCAACCTATTCCTATGTCTATCTCAACACCTGTGGTTAAATTTATATCATGCATAATGGATCTTACTTCTGATGTTAAGGCAAGAGGGTCATCATTTTTCAATTCAAGACTGAACAACTTAATCATCAATTGGAAAACTTCAAGTTCAGAGTGTGGGTCATACAATTCCTTAAACTTCTTTAAAGCTTCAAATGCATTTGAAAATGGTGAATATGTTGACTCACATCTTCATTTATTAACGCTACGACCAAGGCATAGGCCTTGTTGTTCTTTTTTTCCCAAATGGAAAGCTCCTCATATGATGTGGGATTTGCAAGTGAATTGTCTCTTTCCCATTCACAAACCCCTTTCCACAACTCATTGAAAATGAGGGTGTGTTTTTTCTTTCAGGGCCACTCAAGATAATTCTCTTTGCTAGAGAGAACCACTCCCGGAATGGAAATTAGTGAATGCATCATCAAAAAGGACTAGATTTCCAAAATAGTTGCAACCTTACTTGTTAAATATATAAAAATGGCAAAACGTCACTTTACACTATGTCAAAATTTTAATATATATCATCACTCATATATGAAATATAACATATATCTTGTCCACCACTCATATCATGAGAATTCCACCCACTCTCATATTAAATACCAGAACTTCAACATATACAAGGATTTGAATTCATAAAATATGTGAACCATATCCAATATTTAACATAACCAAGGCACAAATATTTCATATATATCTCATAACATATGGCTCCACCATTTATGCATTCACCATGTATGTTCAACGTACCATATGCATTCACCATACCAATACCATATGGACCCTTTAATAATATTCAATGCAGAATATATATCGAATATTTTTGGTTGCAAATATATTGAACAACATACCTATTTCACTCACGACATGGTCATTGCATCTTAGTCTTCCACGCAACGCAAACCTCCAGGAATAGTATTTAAAGGAAACTGACCTCTAGGATGCAATCTTTAAAGGTGCCTCCACACAGGACAATGCCAAATTTCAGGACTTTGCTTTGTTTCATTACAGTGGACTTCCCCGAGGGAGGTGAGCTTCAATGGTTGCGTACTTCAATGGGTGATATGATGGGAGGTGAGCTTCAATGGTTGCATACTTCAATGGGTGATATGATGGGAGGTGAGCTTCAATGTCTGCGTGCAGTGTTCCTCGATCATACTCTGTCCTTCTTCAGCAATGAAAGTGACCAAAATCGTCTGTTGAGGTAGTATAGAGGTGGAATCCGCTCAACGATGAAGGTAAAAATTTAGTCGGATATAAACATATAAGTTAACATCTTAATGAAATCGTAGGACAAAGGTGTCAGTTCTGCAAAAATATGCAAAAATATGAAGAACATAGGCAGGAGGGAGCTACAAGGGTAGAAGGGAAGCCAAAAATAGAAGTTGGGACCTATGCTCTATACCATGTCAAGCCATCAGGTAACTCCTCAAAGCGAATTGTATTTTTGCATTTAGATTGATCATAGATATATACATGGAGGGAGAGACTCTTGGGTTTCATATCCCAATGTCTCTACATCTTATAATTCTCCTTATTTTCTTATTTATAATATTTACATGGATTTATCTAATCCCAAATATTAGGTGTCAACACCAACCTTCAATTGTTTTAATTAAGTTTAAATAATAATTAGCATATATTTAATCAAAGTTTTAATTAGTCGTGATTCTTCCACATTGGCGTTACAACCACAATTATCTTTACGAGAACACGGGTAGAACAAGGGATGATACTGAGTTGTTCAAAATAACACCGCAACAAGTGAATGGAAGAACATTGACACTTTTTGAGATTGATATGGAAACAAGTTACTTGGGTGAATATAATAATGGAAAATAAAAATATGATGTTGTTACATTGTTCTCATTAGAGAAGGCAAGAGTTAATTGCAGACTTAAATTTGAAGTGGAATGGTGAGATTGCAACAAGAACAATATAAATGTTCTTGATATGATAGAAAGTTCTTTTCAGAGTTTGTTCCAAGGGATGTTGATGATAGTTATTGTGGGAATAGTGGAAGTGAAATGGTCGTGAACAAACAAAGTAATTTTTGTGAGTTGTGTTGAATAAAAATAGACTTGACCATGTAGACATTTGAGCTACACCTTGCATTTATAGCAACATATGAAGTTATGTATCTTGTCAAGAGTTGGTGCTTAAGTGAAGTATTACGAGAATATCTTTGCATTATTTTCAAGGCTTGTACTTGGTGTCACCATGAGATGGAGTATGTGAATTATACTTTAAAAGTTGAAAATCCATGCATACCCCTTTGCCATGTGTTCGTGATGATTTGAAAAACTTATTCAATATAGTGCAAAAATTTTTGTTATAGAATTGTTAAACAATTGGAGTAGTGGGCCATGTATTTATTGGATTCTCTATGAGTGGACCATGTTGATTTTCAACTTTAGAAGATGCGTAAAATTGATTGTTTTAAATTTATGGGGGATTTCATCAAGAAGTTGAATGAACCATGTGCATGAAAGATATTCTATTAAATTGATGGTTGGAACAATTAGACACTTGTGGATTCTAGTGGATGGTTGTTTCTTTATATGGACATTGATAGTTTAGTGATGAAGACATGATTAGATATGAGGTGGAAATGCCACATTGAACCAAATATACATTGTTTTGATTATAAGATTCTTGAATTCATAATGGAGAATTTGTTGGAAGGTCTAGATGATGATGAACTCACCTAACAAAGATTAAGGCAAGCACTCGTTCAAGGGAATGTTAGAATTATTAACTCATATTTGTCATATGTGTGATTGTTACTATCATTGGTTATTGGTTATCTTTACATAGGCTTGTTTCTATATTTGAGGATGATGTTAGATCTAGTTGGAAATGACTAGTTGATTTTTTGTTTGTTGTGAAGTTGAGTTGTTCTCTCCACTAATTGTTAATTCACTAAGATGGTGTATTTGTGGTAAGCCCAAATTTGATATATTTATATGTATTATTACATGAATTTAATAGAGTGCTTATGAGC
The DNA here is from genome assembly GCA_034641835.2 of Pinus albicaulis. NCBI lineage: Eukaryota > Viridiplantae > Streptophyta > Pinopsida > Pinales > Pinaceae > Pinus > Pinus albicaulis. The sequence goes on from JAXQQM020058159.1 coordinate 3,211, forward strand.
TTTCTAGGTGTATGAAATAATGTCTATAGCTCTATTTTAAATCTTAACCTATCATGATTTTAAAAAAATCCATCATTTATAAAAATAGTTAATTATTTCAAAATTAAAAGAAGCTACGTCAATATCAAAATTTGTTAAAATTTAATATGATATTTATGATTTCATTGTTTGAATTTATATTTAACATAATATTAAAATTTGTTTGGTTTTATAATTTTATTTCATCAATTTTATCTTTTACTAATAAAAATAAAATATTTCAAAATTAATATATAAAATAATAATAAAACAAATTAAAAATAGGATGAACAAAGTTAAAATTTATTTTATATTTTATTATAAAAATAGTATTATTTACTTTTTATAAACATTATTTATTCATTTTTAATAAAAATGGATTGACTCGCGGCATTGATTTCATCTTTTTTATTAATAAAAATAAAACATTTGAAAGTTAATATATAAAATAATAATAAAACAAATTAAAAATGAGATACATAACATTAAATTTTATTATAAAAATAGTAATTATTTACTTTTTATAAATATTATTTATTCATTTTTAATAAAAATGGATTGACTAGCTGCATCAATTTCATCTTTTTATTAATAAGATAAACAAACTTAATGTATAACATAATAATAAAACAAATTAAAGATAAGATGCCCAACATCAAAATTTATTTTAGATTTTATTATAAAAATAGTATTTATTTACTTTTTATAAATATTATTTATTCATTTTTAATAAGAATGGATTGGAGAGATGAGGATCATCAGAAGAATAATCCAGCGGCTCGGCAATTCCAAAAAAGTTGAGGATTTTAAGCTTCTTCAATCGTCACATGGATTGAGGCAGCGATGTGATTTGGTTCGAATACACGTCAGTTCTCAAATTCACCAGACTCATCACGGATTTGGGCACACTACAGCAAGAAATTAATATTGGAAGCAAATTCAGATGAATGCGATCAAGAAAGTTTATATAATGATAACATATTTCTGTATTTACTACCTTCATATTGTTATTAGAAAGGTCAATTTTAGCGATGGTCGACAGCTTCTGTGCGGAGTCTGGCGAGTTAAAAAGTATAAGTCCTTTAAGTTCGTGGAGAAGCTGTTCATGAAGGTCTTGCTTCTTATTTCCCTTAATATCAGATTCGGATCTTGAGATTGCTGAATTCTCGAGTTCTTTATAATATCGACGTACATTTGATAGAACTCCTTAAGTTGTATAACGGCTCTGTGCAGAACCTTTTCTTCTTCTGCAAGTCTTTTCGACCTCGGCTTCCATTGCAACCTGCATTAATTAATCCAAGCATTTAATTTATGCTGCAAAAATGTAAAAATAGAATTCACAAAAGAAAGAAGGGAGTCTGATGTGAGCTGACCTTGGCAGCCTTGCAGAGCGTGATGTCCATGTCGGGGGATTGGGGAGAATTGCGATGGCTTTGATCTTCCAAGCCAATTCTGGCTCAATGCAGGATATGGCTTTCCGCGAACCTTTTACAAGATCTTGACTTGGCCTTGTTCCGAGGCTTTCTTGCTCTGCTGCAATCGCATCGGACGCCATTATTGTGAAGTTTCAAACCTTGGCTGCGTCTTCAAAGATCCAAAGGGATACCGCATGTGTGACGAGCTGAGGAGCATAATCCTGCATAACATTGACGAGCTCTGGACAGCTCTTTGGAAAAACCAACGCTCTAGACAAATCCAGCACTATATTGACTAGATGAGGAGCACAAGTGCTCTCAATCATAGATCTGGTCAACTTTGAAAGCTTTTGTTTGTGGGAGAACAACCTTACCACATCTCTTCCTGCACAGTTAGAAAGGCTAGTTAATCTGACCAGCGTGAATCTTTTACAAAATTCAAAATTAAATGGAGGGCGGCAGATCAATTCAAATTCAAATCAATGATGGGGATATCAATTCAAATTTAAAATAGTAATGGCGCGGGTTCATGATTTGCTTTGGGAGGTGTGGACGAAGGAGCGTAATTAGCGTGGGCGGTCATCCCCATGCGAATTCTTGACAGTCACTGACACGCGTTCTCCATAGTCACAACGGATCTTCAAATTTTTTCAGGTAAGAAAACATTCCGAGCACGCCATCGTAATGCCAAGGCATGGCCATGTATGGTGAAAGGGCCTGGCATAGAAGCATTAAATGCCCTATAGCAGGCTGGTTAGTGCTTGCCCTTTTGTATTACTCTCCCCTTCATTATTGACGTTGAGGGCTCACTATTATGGAACTTATCAAAGGAAATGAATATGGATAAAGATCTATGTGCATGTGTTTGAATGGGTTTAGACTTATGTTTTTATTTCAGTGTTTAGGCAATCAAAGTTTGTAATTTTTTAAATTTTGATTGTTTAGGAAAGTTACTAAGTTAACAACATACAAATTGCCTCCAATGACAATATACAAATGGCCTCGAAAAGTGTTATTCGAGGGTCTTTAACTTCATATACTAAATTTCTAATTCGATGAATGTAGGTAGTATGTTCCATCCATGGAAAGCAAAAAGGTAAGTAAGAGGATAAACTTGCAAGAAATGAGACGAGATAGCAAAAATTATGGTTGGTAATTTCTTTCATTTAATATCTTGTCACAATTCTTGTTTGTGATGCGGATCCATGACTCTTTTTTATATAAGAAAAAATAGAATATCTTTAGTAACTAGCTCATGTGTGAACTAATTTTTTTATAACTAGATTTGAAGTGCTCAAGAGACTTTAAGCTAATCTAAAGTTTGATGTAAACTTGACGAGAGTTATACTTTGATTTTTACTCACATTCAAATTCAAGTTGATTTAGCAAGCATGTGCAAATTAATGTGTTGCATAAAGACTATATTTTCTAACTTCACATGGGTTGCATGGTTCTGAAAGGATGTTTCATACAACTAGTGCAAGTAATTTATGAATAAGTTACATGACAATACAAAATATTTCACTGAGAATTTAACCTTTCTTATTAAAGTATAAACACAAGTGAGTTGGTCAAATATGTTGCATTGAGTTATATATGATTTTTTGACATTTCCTAGTATAATAACCAAAATGTCATAGTTTAGAAAAACTAAAGTGATAATAGTTGCTCCTTAATGTGTGAGATTATGAGCATCTTGTATAGTTGAAACACATCATGTGTTTTCCACTTAAATGTTTGTTCATAAAGAAAGCCAAATAAATATAAAGAAAGAGATGACTAAGAGGGATAATTAACCAAGAAGAAGAAATGAAAGCTACTAATAATACAAAGAAAAAAAAGGTGATAGATGTACATATGATTTCATTTATAAATAAGGTAAGCATTCCCATGCTCATGAACATGTCAAAGTAGGTTACAGTAGGGGAAATGGGCGCTTGGGGCCAAATATGAACACCACATTTCACACGTACACAAAGTTAGTTCAATGACTAAGAATAATTGTTACTAAATGATGATCTTATGAGGTTAGACGGTGTCTGAGAAGGTAGAGAAATGTAGAAAAAGAGTGTCCATATAGGTATGGGGTTGAGACGTGTAGGGAGTCACCTAAAGGGGGCATCTCACTTGAATGCTCAAGATAATGTTGAAGAAAGCCATACATGTCTATGGGTCTTTGACTAGATTTGTAACACACTAGAAAATTTGGCGGAATTTCCGACGGCCAATTCGTCGCTATTCCGACACATAGTCGTCGCAAGAGCGACAGTTCGAGGACGGGAAAAACGTGGTTTACCATCCCGTCGCAATTCTGACGCACTTAAAAAGTGTCGCACTACCGACACCTTTTCCGTCGCTTCCAAACAAGCATCGCTCTTCCGACGTTTCCCAAACCGTCGTGCTTTCGACGTTTGTAAAATGTCACACTTCCGACGAAATGTGGTCTGACGTTTTGAACGTCGCTCTTCCGACGTTTGTAAACTGTCGCAATTCCGATGAAATGTGGTCCGACGTTTTGAGCGTCGCTCTTCCGACGTTTGTAAACTGTCGCAATTCCGACGCAATGTGGTCCGACGTTTTGGACGTCGCTCTTCCGACGTTTGTAAACTGTCGCAATTCCGACGAAATGTGGTCCGACGTTTTGAACGTCGCTCGTCTGACGTTTGTAAACTGTCGCAATTCCGATGAAATGTGGTCCGACGTTTGGAACGTCGCTCGTCCGACATTTTTATATTGTCGCTCTTCCGACGTTTTTAAGCTGTCGCAATTCCGACGCTTACAAGGCGTCGGTATACCGACAGCAAGTTCAATTTAAAAAAAAAAAATGAAACTTTAAAACAGGACAGTAAATCTCCAATATTTGGTATGAATTTTGGGCGTTCCAATGACCGTGAAATATTAATATAATAAACCACCCCGCAGCGCTTCGACTATAAACAATCATTTTTTTTTCACAAGAGAAAAAAAACTGTTTTGAATATATTATATGAAGTAAAACAGTCCATGAAGTCATTACATTTTCACATCTAAAGATTGGAACCCAAATATCCATCCAGAAAAGTGGAAGTCCCACCCCAGACATTGATAGAAAAATACCCCATGTCACATACAGGGACATGATATAAAACCTAGTAACGGTCCACATGGAGATAATCGACAATCTGAGAAAGCATCCAAATATGCTCGAGGCATCTATAAGAAAGTGAAATAGCAGTATGTAGAATAGTAAAGCAACAGATAGAGTAATGACGTCCATTGTTCCAAATACAAATTAAAGTACCCAAAATCCTTGAACAGAGAAAAACGCTAATCATGTGAGGAGTGTGATATGTCCAAAACATAAAAAGACCATCAGACCATATCAATAAACCAGCAACATAGACCAACATCGCTAGTTTTGAAGGCAGAGTGATAAACATTAATCATTTTTTTTTTCACAAGAGAAAAAACGTTGTTTTGAATATATTATATGAATTAAAATAGTCCATGAAGTCATTACATTTTCACATCTGAAGATTGGAACCCAAATATCCATCCAGAAAAGTGGAAGTCCCACCCCAGACAATGATAGAAAAATACCCCATGTCACATACATGGACATGATATAAAACCCAGTAACGGTCCACATGGAGATTATCGACAATCTGAGAAAGCATCCAAATATGCCTGAGGCATCTATAAGAAAGTGAAATAGCAGTATGTAGAATAGTAAAGCAACAAATAGAGTACCGACGTCTATTGTTTCAAATACAAATTAAAGTACCCAAAATCCTTGAACAGAGAAAAATGCTAATCATGTGAGGAGTGTGATATGTCCAAAATATAAAAAGACCATCAGACCATATCAATAAACAAGCATCGCTAGTTTTGAAGGCAGAGTGATAACCTGTCAACACATAAAATAGTATCATAAAGCAGATACAGGAAATGTGCAGAGACATGTACTGTTGATATACGCCTCACACAAAAAGCATCCATGATAGAGCAAAAATATGTATAAGCCCAGGGTCGATTGTATGTTTTGGCTCGCTTGTTCCCGAAAATAAAAACCATCTGCAGAAACCCAGGCTCGCTTGATTCCAAAATTGGTAACCATCTGTTGCATCCGAGATGTAAGGTTCAGGCTCGCTTGCTTCCATTAGTAGCCCGCTACAGAATCCACCCTGTTCATAGAAAAAAGGTTCTTGTAGATATATATAGAAAGAGTATAATATGTAGACCATATAAACATGGCTCTGTATTTCAAAAAACAGGTTTAAAATAGAAACAGGGCAACATTTTTTTTTTCCAATTGTTATGAACATAATTCGACCGTGAAATATTAATATAATAAACCACCCCGCAGTGCTTCGACTATAAACAATCATATAAAAATGGCTCTGTATTTCAAAAAACAGGTTTAAAATAGAAACATGGCAACATTTTTTTTTCTAAGTAAAGTTAATCTATTAACAGTGGGAATAAAATTACACCGAAGTCAAAAACATTGCCCAGACTCATGGCAAATTTGTCATCAAAAAATCAAAAAATTAAGAAGACTGCCCTCATACGGGGAAAAAAATCTTGAACGTTTACAAAATTCAAAAATATTACAGAGGTCCAGCACAGTAATATAATCTAAAAGCAGCCCAATTAAGTGGGCTGCGAAGCAAGAAAAACAAATTAACCAAACTACTCCTCTGGCTCCTCGACGATTCGGCACCATCCTTCGGAAGGTCCAGGATTGCTAGGTGCTACCTCCACATTCATGCCACCGCTCCCCTCCTGAAGGCCCGAATGCTGGCCGGCTTTTTCTGAGCTCAGACCCACTGGACGGGTGCATTGTTCTTCCATTTGGGCCTCCTCACGGAAAACCACAGTAATTGAAGCTGTGATTCGTGGGCGGTTCAGAGAGAAATTAAAGGAAAAAAGCGCAGTGTGCGTCGTGGGAGAAGGTGAAGCGGTGGGGAAATGAGGAGCAGGGGAGCCCATACCGTGGCCAGATCCTAGAACCCGACCTCGCCCACTTCTAGTATCTGGATAGCGACCTGCGTGATAATCACTGGACTGGGAAGATGACTCGGTTGAGGGGCTAGAGGGAGCGTGTAGGGGTTGACCTCTAGTGCTCCCCCTGCAACAACGCATCCTTTGACGCAGGCGAGGCATGGGTGCAGTCTCAGCAGTGGGCACAAAAGGAGATGGAGAAGAAGAATTCCAAGAAATAGAGGAAGACAGACAAGGACCAGACCGAGAGAAATGCATATATGCAGCAAGGTCTAAGAAGCAGTTTAGCTGGCCACTTCTCCTTCTCATCACAGTGAGCAGGAAGTGTAACCCAACAACCGGCTCATCTGAAAAACCATAGCGAAACGCCATTTTATCGACCCCACTGCAATGCAATCGAAGGACGCCCGTCATAATTAATCTCTGATCATTAATGAGAGCCGAAGGCTGGATCATATTGGAGCATGCGGAATCGCTAACAGGAGTGGAGGTCCAATCTTGAACAGTGTTAAAACTTAATGCGATTTGATGTGAAAACCTTGGAACTTAATTGAACAACGTTAAAACTTAATGCGATTAATATGAAATCGCCACATCCATGTCCCATCGCCTTAAACGCCATCGAATGCACCCGCATCCGAGAACAGGGCAACATTTGATTGAGGACACAT